>PISX010007279.1:0-47148 GCA_004024625.1 Mellivora capensis | reverse complement strand
TTTTATTATTCAATTTCATTACTAGTAATTGGTCAACTCAGATCTTCTCTTTCTTCTTAATTCAGTCCTGGAAGATTGTATTTATAGAGTTTATTCATTTCTGCAAGGTGGTTTGTTAGTATATAATTTTTCATAGTCGCCTCTTATATTCCTTTGTATTTCTAGAGTGTGTGTTGTAATTTCTTTTTCATTTCTCCTTTTGAGTTCTTTTGTTCTTGATGAGCTTAACTAATGGTTTATTAATTTTATCTTTTCAGAAAACCAGCACTTAATTACAGTTGTTTTTTTGTTTGTTTCTATTTCATTTACTTCCTTTCTGATCTTTATATCTCCTTCATTCTACTAACTTTGGCCTTTGTTTTTCCACTAGTTTAAGTGTAAAGCCATATTGTTCATTTCAGATTTTTCTTTTTTCTCAGGGTAGACCTGTATCATTCTATACTACTCTCTTAGCATGGCTTTTGTTGCATCCCAGATATCTGCAACCATTGTGTTTCCATTTTCATTTGTTTCTGGGTATTATTTTATTTCTGATTTCTCCACTGATCCATTGGTTGTTCCGTAGTGTGTTGTTTAGCTTCCACGTGTTTGTGATTTTTTTCCCCCAAATGTTTTTCTTGTAATTAATTTCTAGAGTCCTAGCAGTATGGTCCAAAAAGATGCTGAATATGATTCCAATCTTCTTAAATTTATTGGGACTTAATTTGTGGCCTAACATGTCATCAATCCTGAAAAATGTTCCATATGCACTTGAAAGTATATACTGCTGTTTTTGGATAGAATGTTCTGTTTATATTTGTGAAGTCTGGTCTAACGTCTTGCAAAGCCACTGTTTCCTTGTTATTTTTCTGTCTGCACAATCTATCCACTGATTAAAGGGGGTATTAAGTCCCTGCTAGTATTTTATTACTGTCAATCTCTTCCTATAAGTCTGTTAATATTTGCTTTATCTATTTCAGTACCCCAAGTGCATAGATATTTACAATTGTTATATACTCATTGGATTGACCCTGTTATTATAGAATGGCCTTCTTTGTCTCTCATTACACTCTTTGTCTTAAAGTCCATCTTGTCTGATATAAGTTGTATCCCAGCTTTTTTATTTTTTTCTTCCTTTTGCATGGTTTATTTTTTCCAACCCTTCACTTTTGGTGTGAAGTGAGTCTCTTGGAGGGAGCATACAGATGAATCTTGTTCAGTTACCCTATGTCTTTTGATTGGAGCAGTTAGTCGATTTACATTTGAAGTAATTATTGATAGGTATGTGCTATTGTCATTTTGTTAATTTCTGGCTGCTTTTATAGTTTTTCTTTTCTTTTCTCCTTTTGATCACCTCCCTTGGGATCTGATTACTTTTTTCAGTGTTATGCTCGGATTCCTTCTCTTAATTTTTTGTGTATCTATCACAAGTTTTTGGTTCATGGTTATTATGAAGGGGACATGTTGGGAGAGTAGGCAGGAGCTGTGCCTCTATAACCCATGGGGAAATCAGCTAGATAACCAATTCCTTTGACATTTGCATAGGGAACCCCAGAAGAACCAGGGCTATCAATAGGATTCATGATTTGAAGAACAGGCCATGTTGGAGGCAGCGTGGGCCTCAATGACCAGCATACACCAGCCCAGAATGGGCTCGGGGAGGGGCACATACCTTGGAGGCTTACTCCAGTGGGTAGCTGAGCTGTGAGGCCCCAGTCTCTGCCACCACCTCCCCACACTATGCTTCCAGTCACTCCATTCTGTCCAGCCCACCTCTCCTCCTGGCCTACGAAGTTTCTGCTGAAAAATCATTTGATGGCCTAACAGTGTTTCCCTTGTATGTAAGTTTGCTTTCCTTTTGCTTGCTGCTCTTAAGATTCTCTATCTTTAATTTTTGCTATTTTAATTTTTATGAGTATTGGTGTAGACATCCTTGGGTTCATCTTGTTTGGGGCTACATTTTGGCAGAAGTTTTAGGGTACTCTGTGTGTATAGTGTATTTTCTCCTGTGAATAGTGACAGTTTTCTTCTCCCTACTACTTCCACCATTATGTTGAATAAAAGTGGCAATAATGGGGGCATCCTGGTCCTGTTCCTTCTCTTACAGGAAAAACATTGCACTTTTGAGTATGATGTAATCATTGGGATTGCCGTGTGTGGCCTTTAGTACACTGAAATACAGTCCCTCTCCACCCACTTGGTTGAAAGATTTAGTTATAACCAGATGTAGAGGTTTGTTTTCAGATGCTTTTTCTGAATCTGTTGAAAGGAACATATGATTTTTGTGCTTCATTTTATTAATGTAGTTTATCACATGTGCTAATTTATGGATGTTCAACAGTCTCTGCATCACAGGAAGAAGTCCCCGTGCATCATGATGTACAACTATTGTAATGTACTGTTGAATTTGCTTTGCCAATATTTTGTTTGTTACAGCTCTGTTTGCTGGGGATATTGGCCTCTCTTTTTCTGTCTATGGGGTGTCCTGGTTTTGCTACCAGGGTGATGCTGGCCTTATGAGTTTGAAAGTGTCCTCACCTCTTCTCTGGGGACGAGTGTGAGAAGTTGTTTTCTTCGAGCACTAAGTAGAATTATCCAGTGAAGCCATCTGTCCTGGATTTTTGCTGGGAGGCTTCTGATTACCGAGTCAGGCTGGTACTGGTACTCTGTCTATTCTAATTTTCTATTTCTGGAGGATTTGGTCTTGGGAGGTTATAGGCTTCCAGGAATTCATCCATTTCCATGGTGTCCTGTGTTTTCTGAAGAAAATTGCTTGTAGAAGTCTCTTATGACTCCTTGCATTCCTGTGGTATCAGTTGGAATGTCTCCCCTTTCATTTTTTATTTTGAGGCCCCTCTTTTTTTTCTTGGTAAGTCTAGCTAAAGGTTGTGTCGATTTTGTTTCTGTTTTCAAAGAACCAGCTTTTAGTTTCATTGATCTTTCCTACTGCCTTGTTAGACTCCGTTGCCTTTATTTCCATGGGGATCTTCATTATTTCCTTCCTTTGCCTGACTTTGGGATTCATTTTTGTACTTCTCTTTCTAGTTCTTTGAGGTGTTGTAAACTTTGGGTGTTTGGGATCTTTCTGGTTTCTTGTGGTAGTCACATACTGCTCTGAACTTCCTTCCTAGAACTGCCTCATCGATACCCCATCAGTTTCAGTACGATGCCAGTCCATTCTCACTTGTGTCAGGGTTGGTATTGCTTTGTTTAGTTTTCCTCTTGATTTCTTCCTTGATCCATTGGTTGCTCAGGAGCACGCAGTTTAATCGCTACATAGTTGTGAATTTCTCAGTTTCCTTCTTGTACTTCATTTTGAATGTCCTGGGACCATGGTTGGGAAACATGCTTGACATGATTTCAGTCTTCTTAAGTGTATTGAGGATTGTGGTGTGAGCCACCATAGGGTCTGTCTTGGAGGATGTTCATTGTGCTTATGAGCAAGTATGTACTCTGCTGCTTTGGGATGAAGTGGTCTACACGTGTCCACGAAGACCATCTGGCCTAATGTGTCATTTAAGGCTGATGTGTTTCCCTATGGTTGTCTGATGAATGACCTTTCTCTTGATGTAAGTGGGGTACTAGTGTCCCCTGCTGCTGTTCTATCCCTTTGTTTCAACATTTTTCCCTTTAAATTTAGCTTAAGATATGTAAGATCTTGGGTGCACAAATGTTTACAAATATCGTCATATCTTCTTGTGGGATTGACCCATTATTATTATATAATGCATTTTATTGTCTCTTGTTACAGCCTTCCCATTCAGGTCTATTTTGTCTGATAGAAGTATAGCTCCTTCAGGATTCTTTTGGTTTACATTTGCATGGAATCTATTTCTGCATCCATGCACATCCAGTCTGTCTGTGTCCTCACATCTGATGTGAGTCTCTTATAGGCCACAGAAAAATGAGTCTGGTTTTGCCAACCATTCAGCCACTCTGTCTTTTCATTGGAGCATTTAGTCCATTCACATTTCAAGGAATTATCAAGAGGTATGTGTGTATTGCCATTTTGTGATTGACTATTTTCTGGCTGTTTTTGTAATGCCTATCTGTTCCTTTTCTTCTCCCTTGCTCTGTTCCTTCGTGATCTGATGAATTTCTTTAGTATTGTGCTGATACAGTGGATCCTTAACACCAGTTTGAACTGTGTGGGTTTATTACTACTTGGATTTTTTGTTTTTGGTGAATATGGTGCTCTGAGTGTATTTTCTCCTCCTGATGATTTTTTTAATTGAAGTACAATTAATGTACAGTGTTCTATTAGTTGCAGATGCGCAATGTGATAATTGAACAGTCCTACGCATTTTGCTGTGCTCCTCAAGATAAGCGGACTCTTAATCCTTTTCATCTCTTTCACCCATCCGCTCCCCACCACCCTTTCCCCCTGACATCTCCATCTGGCAACTATCAGTCCATTCTCTGTATTTAAGAATCTGTCTTTTTGTGTATTTGTCTCTTTTTTCTTTGTATGTTCTCCTGTTTTGTCTTAAATGCCACATTTGAATGAAATATGGTATTTGTCTTTCTCTGGCTGACTTATTTCACTTAGCCTTATGCCCTCTAGGTCCATACATGTCATGCATATGGCAAGATTTCATTCCTTTTTGTGGCTGCACACACTATTCTATTGTCCGTAGATACCACATCTTCCCTATCCATTCATCTATGATTGGACGCTTGGGTTGCTGTCATATCTGGGCTATTGTAAATAATGCTGTAAGAAACATATGGGTGCATATATCTCTTGGTTTTAGTGTTTTTATCTCCTTTGGGTCAATACCTAGTAGTTGAATTATTGCAGCCTACAGTAATTCCATTTTTAAGTTTCTGAGAAACCTCCGTAGCATGTTCTACAGTGGCTCCACAATTGACATTGCCACCATTAGCACATGAAGGTTCCTTTTTCTCCACGTCCTTGCCCACACTCATTTCCTGTGCTTTTTAAGTTTAGCCATTCGAACAGGTGTGAAGTTGACATGTCTTGTGGGTTTAATTGGCAGCTCCCTGATGACGAGTGATGTTGAGCATCTTTTCATATGTCTGTTGGCCATCTGTATGTTGTCTTTGGAAAAATGCCTATTCAGGTCCCTCTCCTTGTTGGCCAACGTGAATGAGCTGCTCAGCTAGCTTTCAGGCCTTATTCAGAGCAAATTTTTTCATATGTAGGTGTAAATCTGATGTGTGTATGGGAGGAGGTGGATGTAGGACCTTCCTTCGTTGCCATCTTGAACCACCCCCTTCTCTCTCTTTTCTAAATAACAGCATTCATTCCCTTTTCTTGCTGTTTCATTTTTTTAAACCTCTAAGACAATGTTATATTATAATGCTGATGGTCTAGTACCTTGCTCTAGATCACATGTTTCACCATTTAGGATACTATTTGTTATCATTTCTGATAACTACCCATAGTGCAATAGTTTTATTATTTTAGTTTTCTAGTATCATCATTTATGCTTTAATAGTTTAACTATTGAATCATCCTAGAAATCTGAAAATCTGCTGTAAAATGTTTTCCTCAAAGTGCATCCCTCCCATCCCCTTTGGAAAAGCTCAACTAGTTAGCAATGGGAGTAATATAAGGAAAATCTATAAGTGGACTATTAAGCTCCTGTAAGCCACTCATTTATGAATAAATGTAGTTTTCAAAATTTGAGTTCTAAATAGGTACTCTATGGTGTGGGTGGGTGTGTATGTGTGTGTGTTAACCTTCTTAACAATCTTTTGAGGCTGGTCTACACAATTCTATCTTACTGATGAAGAAACAGACCTAAGGACATTAATAATCTGGCCAATGTGTCACAACTAAGTAGTGACAGAATCTCATTTGAACTCGGGTTTACAGGCTGAGCTTTCAACAACTGTTACAATGTTTCTCATTAATGCATTAGAAAAGAACAAGAGATAACAGTAGCTGCAAGATGGCAGACAAATGTCACATACTATTTAATCAGTTTCAAAATTCTACTGAAATGACAGCAAACATTTATAAAATATAAATATATAAATATAGTATTTATATATTTATAGATATTTTATATATTTATTTATATTTATATAATTATATTAATATATAAATATATAAAATAAAAATATAAAATATAAAAGGAAATGTCCAAGTATTTCAGCAGTTCTGGCAAATCTCTAGAAGACAGTAAGCACAGGGCATCAGAATAAAAGACACATAAAATCACAAACTAGACAAAACAGGAATCCTTTCAAGCCAGCCAACCCCAGAGAGGACTCCAGGCTGTGAGGCGTTAAGTACAGAGTGGGCCTGGGATATTGGCAGTATTCAGTTTTACATAAAGTCCTACCTGCCAACAGTTGTTTCAGTTGGCTCTTCCCTTTATCCTCCCCTACTCAGCAATCCTAGGCACTGGCACGAAGACTAGCAATACTTTCAGTGTTAATAGGTGCTTTTTAAAGAAATTGGACTGTATTACAGGTATAAAAATGGGACAGGCTCTAAACATGGGAGCTGGCCCCTAGATTATACCCTCTTTGTCACTTGGCAGTAAGGAAAACATCCTGGAGTCCTTGACTCAGCCTACAAGACAGCATCCAGTCATATAAAGGGAAGAAAAAAGCAAGATATTCCGGTCAAAGGCGTATTTTAAACTTGAGCAAAGGTATGAAAGTCAGGAACAAAGTGGTGGCTCAGGAAGTACTTCTTGCCAGAGATAAAGGTCAGACCTAGGTGTGACAGATGCTAAAGCTAGAAGGGCAGACGTAGCCAGATCTGGAGATTGGACTTGCCCTGTAGGCAAAAAGGGACAACTGAAGGATGTACCCCAAGGTTGCAAAATGGTCAAGACCATTGTTCTGGCAATTGGGTAGAAAAAGGGAGTAGGGACTGAAGGCTCTCTGGGTATCTTAATATAGCCATTTCCAAAGTGTGGCCTGGGAACTTATCAGAAATGCAAATTATTGGGCCCACACCTACCTGCTGGACCTGAACCTCTGGAGGTAAGGCCCAGCAATCTGTTTTAAGAAACCCTCCAAGTGATTGTGATGCATCCTTATTTGAAACCACTCTTCTAAGGAACACCTCTTATCTCAAGACATTCCACCTTGTAAGTGAACCTTTTCTGCCCCACCCATGTAGAATGGATTGTATCCTCCCTTGTCATCTCCTCTGTCTCCTATGCCTATTTACACAAAGAATTTTATGGTGCTTCTTTATGTCAGTTTCACCGTGGCAACCTGCACCCCCTCTACGAGTTACCATCTCTCACCTGCCTTTGCAGTTCAGCAGGACCTAACAAAGCGCTTCTTAACTTAGCTTGCTGAGTGAATGAACACAAAAATACTTATTAGGAGGCCTTTGCAGTAATCCAGTCAGTAGATAAGGAGGAAACCAGTTCTTGAGTCAGGAGTAGTTGGGATGAACCTGAGAAATATTTAGGAAATAAAATGGGCAGGATGCTAGTAAGAGCTAACAATTATCTAGCACTTACTATGTACCCGGCAGTTGTTGTTGTTGTTGTTGTTGTTTTAAGATTTTATTTATTTGACAGAGAGATATCACAAATAGGCAGAGAGGCAGGCAGAGAGAGAGGAGGAAGCAGGCTCCCCGCCTAGCAGAGAGCCCGATGCGGGGCTCGATCCCAGGACCCTGAGATCATGACCTGAGCCGAAGGCAGAGGCTTAACCCACTGAGCCACCCAAGCGCCCCTGTACCTGGCAGTCTTAAGGGCTTCATGAGTATTTCTATTTAATCCTCACAATAATCTATGAGGTAGCTACTATTTTTTATCAATGAGGAAACTGAGGCTAAGTAATTTACCCGAATCAAACTAATAATCAGCTGACATTCAAACCCAGGCGATGTTTGGCAGCAGAATCCTCATTCTTTAGATTATTCTGCCTCCCAACTTGTGCTGAGATTTCTGAGTGGTTGGGTAGAGGAGTGCCTTCAGCGAAGATGTAAAGAGAGGAAAAGCCAGGGGAAGATGCTGAGTTGAGCTTCAGATATGCGGTGTCTGAGATGCCTTTACAAGGTGTCTAGCAATGACTTGATGTAATAACAGTCTGAAATATAGATCATGGACTGGGCTAGGTATACGGATTTTTTTTTTTTTAAGATTTTATTTATTTGAGAGAAAGAGAATGAGCGCACAAGTGGGGGAAGGGGCAGAGGGAGAAGGAGAAGCAGACTCCCTGCTGAGCAGGGGGCTCAGTGGACACAGTTTAGTCTGTGTGTGTCCCAGGACCCTGGGATCATGACCTGAGCCGAAGGCAGACACTTAACCAACTGAGCCACCATGGGGCCCCTAGGTATGCAGATTCTAAAATCAACATGCAAACAATGAAGAATGGCTGAGATGACCTAGGATGTATTTATTGTAGGTATTCCCACTTTTCAAAAGTTCATGTTACACAACTGTGCTTTTCTGAAGGACCTACATTAGTACCTGTTCTCACTAACCAGAGAAATCCAAAGAGGACTTTTGCATTTGTGGAAAAGCGAATAATAGCCTTCAGTGGTAGTTTCACAGGAGCAGTTCTAGGGCAGTGCACACTGTCACCAACTCCCTCCCCGGTACCCATGCTCGGTACCTCTGGTCAGGCTGCCACAGCTTTGACCTGTGTCCTTGGGCAACTGTGCTTTCTCTCCACTTATTTTTTGTAACTGTTAGCAAGATGTGTCCTAAGTTATTAGAAGTTATAGACGCTAAGAGGTTATTTTTGGGTCTGGGGACACTCACAAATGTTTCCGTACAAGTTCCCAAGAGTTGCGTCTTCATTTTACCCTGTCCCGACTTACAAAAGGTTTCACAGGAAGCTTGCTTTCAGATAGAAGGGGAAACCTGTCTATAGGAGCCTGGGATCTGAAAGTGCTAGGAAATGGTATTTGAGGGAACTGAGTATGCAGTGGCATCACAGATATAAGGAAATTCCAGGAGACCGTAGAGTCCTAGAAGCCAAGGGAACGGGTAGTCTCGTGAAGGGAGTGATGAACAGTACTAGTATCAATGTAAGGAAAAGAATGAAGGCCGTTTTGGCATCTTAGACGTCACTAAAGTTGGTTGCTGTGATGATCACCAACAGATGGAAGAAAGCCTGATTAGAACGTGTTAAGTGGAAAGAAGGCAAGAAATTGGGAAAGCAAATCTCTGCCTCTATAGATACAGGACATCTTGTGGACAATGCAATAAAAAACTTTAGATGAGACCTCAGTGTACATTTGAGTCGAGCAGATGGAACCACTGGAAGTGGCGTTGAGAATAAAGGGAAGAAATGAGGAACCAATTTAGGAACCAAAACCTGGGAGAGGTTGGTCTTGAGCTACAGGGTAGCAACACAATCTCTGAGATAAGGACATGAGTGAAGACAAGGATGGATGTGAGAATTTTAGGTGGAGGGACGACCTTAATTTTACCAATAAAATGAGATTAATGGTAGTCCACTGGGTATGGAGAAGAAAGCTAAGTGTAAAACTTAAAGGAAGATTTAGGGAATGGAAGAGTAAACATCCTTAAATGCCTAAAGAGGACAAGTACTTTTATAAACCAGGTCAACGCTAGGTGGAAAACGGAAGGCAAGGACGGATTGAGAAAAAGTAGTGGAAAATCCCGACTGCAGAACTCCATGAAGTCAAAGATCAGTTTAGGGCCAGTGAGCACAGAATTTGGACAGGAAGTTGTAGTTAAGAGCAGGTTATCAGAAGCTTGAGTAGCTCTGAATCCAAGTATCTAAGCTGTAGCCCTCAGAGTGGTTGGTTGAAATAAAGTTGATAAAAGCAAGAATCATAGGGTTGGAATATGGAATAAAAGTATCTATGTACATATGTTAGAAGACACCAAAATAGCTGGTACTTTGAGTGTAGTTGTTTGGGAAAATACACTTGAAATGGCAGAGTTGGGGGGAGGCACTTGAGGTAGGTGATCAATCTCATTGGCCTGAGTGTCAGTGTTAAAAGTGGCCAACAAAATTTGTTATTCTGGAAAGGCCCAGGGTAGCTCTGGGTGATAAAGAAGAGAGGAGTCAGACACTGACGCCAAGTGAAGGAAAAGCTTGAGAGAAACTCAGTGGCAGGATGTTTGAAGACAACTTGTAATAGAAGTAGGAACATCTAATTTTGAATTGTGGGCATGCAACGTGACATACCTTCTCTACCTCCCTTGCTTCTTAAAAAAAAAAAAAAATCACAACTCAGCTGAGCTTACTGTTTTCACAAATGCCTTGTGAGTGTTCAGCTATTATATATGGCCATGACTTCATATCCACCAAAATGTGATCAGAAGTGATGTCATTGTCAGGCACAGGCAAGAGAGAGATTCATTCACTTTCCCTCTGCCACAGCAAGGGACAGCATTCCAAGTGGTATCCTGGTCCTACTGGGTCCCAATGAGATGGGAAGCCAACCCCCCATGCTACCCACAACAGACATGTAGAATAAGAAGTTGTCCTAAAACCTCTATTTTGGAGAACGCTCGTATTGCAGTATTAATTGGATATACTTCCAATTCCCAAGCAATGGTTCTCCTGTCAGTTTTATTTCAAACGTCCTGACTTCCTCTCCAAACTGTACTTCTTCAGCATAACCTTCCCTCTCACTGCATGACTCTATCCCAATTCATCAACAAATGTCTTACCTCCCATTTAATCCATTCTCTAAACTACAGCTAATTTTTCAAAAATACAAATCTGATTACATGACTTCCTAGCTTTTTTTTTTTTTTTTTTTTTTTTTTTTTTTTTTTTTTTTTTTTTTTTTTTTTTTTTTTTTTTTTTTTTACTTCCTAGCTTTTAAGTCTTTCTATGGATTTCATTTCAGGGATGATGGCAAGCCGAACTGTTTACTAAGCCCCATATAATCTGCCTTCCCTCGCCTTACTCTCTCGCAAACCACAGCCACTCAGTTCTAAATACACCATGACCCCTTGTCTCTATGCTTTCACCAGCTCTGTTCCCACCGGGGTACACAGCTTCTTTGGCTTAGGTTTGTTCTGAACCCTAGACGAAGAACCTCTCCGGTACAAATCATACAGAATGTTCTGTTTTCCCTATTACAACACTATTTCATAGTAATTATGCAGTGTATCTTCCCCAGTATCAAGCATATACCAGTAAAGAGTAGGAGGTACCAAGTGGAAGGAGAGGAAAAGGTAATTAGCTCTGCCTTGGATTCATTTACAGAAATGGAAGCATGGGAATAGATCAATCTTGACTGCAGAACACGTGAGCAGGGACTATGGCGGTACATAGATTGGCAGTGGGGCTTCTTATCTCGGCAGCAGCATGTGGTCATCTGATAAAGCTTGACTGTACTTTAGAGGGTGATCGATGCTGGAACAAATTTCTGAACCCTTTAAATGTAAATTTTAAGGGCTGAATGATTTTCAAGGTTATTCTGGACTTACATGGTGGGCCAATCAAGCTCATTAGTATTTCAATAACATCACGTAAAAGGAAAAGAAACCTTTTTTGGGTCTATGCCAGTTCTCCCAAGTGGTACTGAGATGGTTAGGAAGTTTCAGACTACTTGCTCCACTGTCTGCTTTTAAAGAATAGGCAGTTTTGTGGTCGTTCTTCTGCCACATGCCTACCATCATCAGTCTTTAAAATCCTATGTGTGGGTATCAAGATTCATATAGAAGCATTTTGTCTCCTTACATCAACTACTCCTAGAAAAATAGCAAAAATCTGCTATAGCCAGCTTGAGTTTAATAGGGGCTTTCAAAATTCAAAAGAGCACTGTTTGGTAGGACTTCACATATTATAACTAAACAGGAAACTACCTGTACTAGAAACAAGTCATTAGTTCAATCAAGTAAATTAATAGACTACTCTCTTGAACAGAGTATGAGCAATTTTGGAAATCTATGTATGAAGAACTCAAGGAAAATATACTAGTTGCACAAGGCTACTGTACCTAAACTTCATTTTACATAGTGTGTTGATCCCAAAGCACTCCCAACTGCTTCATACTCCCCTGTCCAGTAGCAGCCCCTTTATACTCCTGCCAAGTGTGCACAAAGCACTTTGTAGCCAGAGAAAAACAGTGCCTCAAGAGATTTAAGACCATCCATTCCATCAGAGGTTATAGAGCAGAAACCCATTTCCACTGAATCATGAGTTATACTTAATGATTAGGAAGAAAATAGGTTCATTAGAAGTAGTATTTAAGAAAATGAATGGACACAAGAAGGTCTGAGGTTTTACGTGTACCGTTCTGTTGGTTATAGCTGTAATAAATCTCTGAAACGGGTTCTTAATTGAGGGCTATTTTGCATTAACCCCCTCCCCACCAACATCCACCGTGGGGGACATTTTGGCAGTATCTGGACAATTCTGGTTGTTAAAATACTACTGGTATCTAAGTGGGTAGAGGTAAGGGAGTATCTTAGCAATGCAGAGGGCGGCCATCATGACACAGAATTATCTAGTCCAAAATATCAACTGTGCCAAGGGTAAGTAATCCTGATCTAAGAAGAACATGTATTTTTCCACTGAAGTCTAATTCCTGGAGGAAAGCATGGATTTTATATCTAGAATAAGGAGCCAGGAGTCCCCCCACCCCCAGCCGTTTTAGGAAAGCCTTATTTCATAGATCGTAATGATGCCAAACAAAATACACATTTCCAAGTCTTCTAAAAATATGACACTAGGAGTATAGTAAGCTACTACCATCATAGTAGGTAGTTAAGGAAGCAGTGGGGTTTATACTAAAAGCGGAGTATCTGCAGAACAAGTAAAACAGCTATTCAGAGTAATAGGGTTAGTACAGGCTATTAAAACAGGAGGTTATTATGGTATCATACCTTACCCAGTTCTGGAGTACAATTCTTTAATGTGTGTGGGGGAGAGAGAGAGCATTCTAGAATAAAACCAATGTGCATCAACCATTAGTTACTGGTAATGGCTAAATATACACTAATTCCAGTATTTCCTAATCTGGAAAATTTTTAGTTCAGAATACAAGCTTTTCCTCCAAGACCTAAGTAAAACAATTTGCCAGAATCATCACTGATAATCATTTAAGATCAGAATTAAAAGGTATGAAGAGGTCATGGTATTAAGACTCCCTCTACTAAAAATTTTATTCTGAAACCTGACACACGTGACATCACAGGATCTAACAAAGTAAAATTACCTACAATATTCCCTCCAGTAGTTTTAATTGAAGTTGGCTATTATGATGTCCAATGAAAAATCAGTTTGTAAGTGTACAAACACGTTGCTGATAAATCTTGCCCTAACTTGCAGTAGGTGTTCACAAAATCTTATTTTTCTAGTAATAAGCAATTTCACTCTATCTCTTAAGAAAATAGCCTTATTTTGTAAGCTTTTGAAAGCCTGCCACCAAATACTTCTGTGTTCCATTTTAACAACCAACCAAAGGTATCAAAGGAGTTTTGTATTTAATTAACTGAAAAAGTCAGTTAAAACCAGAATATCCTTTTTCCAAACAGTAATATGAAGCGTTACTGTATTATCCATTTTTTCCATTCTACAAAGGATTAAATAAGATTTTAAAAAGATAGGACTCTGGGGTGGCAGTAATTTGAAAAGTAAGATTCAATTTAAGAAGCTAGAACCCAAAATTTGCGGAAAACCTTGACTCCATAATGTCAAAACATTTACTAAGCATAATATATGTAGAAAATGGCAGTTAAAATGAACAATTTATAATTTTTGGTAAAATTTAATGTGAGCAGAAAATGTTACTTCAAATTTTTAATTGTGAAGTATTACCATATACTTTGTCATGTGGCTAAAGTTTACATGGCTTATTAACTGAATGTTTCAGTGACCAGGGATTTTGAGTATTTATGAACTTCGATCATGCCTATGTAATTGTATTTACTATCCAAGAGTGAACTATATATAAAGATACCAAAACATCCCTTAGAACTGGTTAAATTAGATATGCCCCTATTATTTACCATTTACCCAACAAAAGTGTTAGGGAAAAAAACTGATTTGGTTAATTATGGATACATAAATTTTTTTGGTAAATATTCATTTGATGAAGTCATCATACTCCTATCTTTTAAGCATTCTAATTCCCAGTGGTTAGGAAGCTTTAGCCATCACTAATGTGAAGACCTGACCACATTCTTAAAAATTATCATTCAGAGCTACTGATTTTATATGCAAATTTTTAGGTTAGGCCTTGTCATACTAAATTTCCTTTCCATTTTAGTTTCATAAAATAACCTCAAAGTGCAACACCCCATACTAAAAGCAAAAAAAAAAAAAAAAAATTGATGTGTCCTCAAGAAAAATCAGCAAATAGCTGTTTTTCTAGTAACCTATAGCTCTCCTGAGAAACCTGCATATGGAAACCTAATCAGAAGGTCCTAATAATACATGTATGACTGGTAAGAGTAGTGAGTGGCAGACTATGACTGGACTCCGTACCTTGCAACCTCCATTCTAGTATTGACATGACCACTGGAACAGTACAGTGTTAATCAGCAGGACTCAGCATTTAAAATCTGAGTTTTCTTCTCTGTTACCTAATTTTGTCATGTATGTAAATAACTCTTAAAAACCACTAAAACCGTATCTACTACTAGTATTAAAAGATACTTTCAGCTATGTTAGAAAAATTTGCCAACTTCCAAGACTTAAAAAACCACACCATCTTGGAAGTTAAAAAAAAAAAAAAAATCCAATACATGAAAAGGATCTGGATTTAACTTTAGACAATTAACTAAGACATTCACACAACATATGCATGTCAGTCTCCTATATGGTCCTAGAGCCTGCAGTATTGTAATTTATTGTGAAACCATGTAACCAAATACTTAAATATATCCACAACATCTATACCACGGTAATGCATAGTACATAATATACTGACATCTCAAAATAAATTTCTATTACAGTTTTATGCAAATTATGGTATAAGAGTATCACCTGCCACATTTTTGAAATGGCACCAACTTCATGTAACGTTCTATGTTAATGTACTAAAATCCTTACTGGTAATGATGTCTTATGCATTATCATCTGAACATTTGAAATCAAGCTGTTAATCTAATAACCACAGTATGTTATCAATTAAAATCACTGCATATTTGGATGTCAAAGCAGGAAGTTACACAGCAGGAAAAGTATTTCTAATTCACAGTTTCAAAAATAAAGGGTGCAGTTTTCAAATATCTGATTGCTTAAATTGATCAATTTAACAACTGCCTCCTTCAATACATGTAAACTATGTTTGCACAGCATTAGGAGATGTCTTTTATTTCAGAAATTAGTTCTTACTGTTACAGGAGCACCACAAATTTGAAGGAAGAGGCTACAGTGTGAAATGAGCTCACTGAAGGATGTTAAATAAAATTTTAACTACAATATAAGGTACTGCAAAGCTTTGTTTCCCCCCAGTACAGACCCCTTAATCAGGAAAAGTAGTCAACACTTACCAAATACAATATGTAAATTAGCTCTACAAGAAGTGGGGGGAGACCTAACTCAACTAAAAGAAAATACTATATTAGCTAACAAACCTGTGATAGTCAGCTTCAGAATTTTCCTAAAAATAAAATTCAAAAGCATACACAGTATTTGTATCGTTTGATAAGGAATGCAGGAATCCAAAGGGAATGAAAGAAACATTTGGTTTTAAAAATTTCTAAGTGGAAACACACACACACAAATGGGTAACTGAGAAAAACTGAGTACTTAAATATTCAAATTTTAAATGTGTAAGAAAATTTATAATAGAAAAAGTGGCAAATTGTTATTGTGACTTGATTTGCTGAAAACATCTGCAAATTCACACTGGCATTAAGAAAACCAAAGTTTCAAAAATTTACTCCTCTCTCTCTCTCTCTCCAGATATGTTTTCTGTGCAAAAATAAATATCTGAAAATTGCACTAATACAATAATACTTATTTTAACTTTTGATATTATGAATAATCTGCACATGCTGCTTTACAGACAATACATATTTGTAAACTTTTTCATGCAAAATTAGTGTGCGCAACAGGGATATCATTAATCCCCATACTTAAAAAATGATAAACCTTATTATCTTTTTTAAACTGCCAAACCCTTTGAAATGTAACAAATCTTACACAGATATTCTTGTCTGCCAGCTAAAAATCAATTTATGTTGCTGAAACAAAAAGTTATACAAGAAAAACATGGTTTTCATCTTGTAGAATTTTTGATTTTTAAAAGAAAATTTATAAAAGAAAGAAATTCATGGTCACAAAATTTTAACATTTTAATCCTAAACATTACAGGGCAAATAGATACTGGACCCTATCTCCATAAATCCTAACTTTTAGTTTCCATTTTTTAAATGTTGCCCTAACCACTAAGACATTAGTGGTTTTACAACCTCTGGAGATTGTGGAAATACATGTTTCTGAAAGAAATGCTACAAAAACAACAATGGAAGAGAGCCAAACTGTCTCCATGAAGGAAAAAAAAAAAAAAAATGGAACATTTTGAAGCCTTAAATACTTCTTTCCATGTCTTATGATTAACCTGTCAATTCAGTGCATCATATGGTCAATATAATGGTCCCCATGTTGAACAAACATCTAACTAGTGTCCATTGATTCCAAGTTAGTAGATGATGAATCTTTTTGGATACTTTCAAAGATGGCCGCCAGCTCAGGGTTAGAACTGATCTGTGATTGGAATTCACTCATCAGTGGACTCTTCTCTGCTTCTGGAATGGTTAGCAGTGCTGCTACTGCTCTCATGGCAGATCGCTTCAGTTCATCTTGCTTTTCAAACTCCTGCTTTACTGAATTTGCCTTCACCTGTAACATTGAGTAAATTTATACTGTGTGTTATAAAGACAACTCGAACAAAATTTAAGCATGTAGAAATTTCTGGTAAATAAAGCAAAACCATTGTTTTATAGGTCCAAAAGGTACACTCTTCTACTCTAAACACCGTTATTTTTTAAACGCTTTAGCAGTAGCTGTTATTCCTTTGAGGGAACATTTTATACCAAGCCCCTTAAAAACCAAAATCCAGAGCCATTGTGGTTGAAACAAAGAATGCAACGCAGAACCTTACCTCCTACTATGGCCTCCAAGGAAACTTCTCTGGCTACCCTGTTTGTTCATTATTCTTCAAGAACATCATGTATTGACCAATCTTGTGTCTTAATATATATAATTATTTTTGTATGAAAAGTCCTGTTTTACCTTCTGAATCTAAAAATTCTGACTTTCATTTTCAAGGTCCACTTTAAATGTCATCATTCTCATAGGAAGCTTTCTATGACTCCCACCCCTACCCACCTCCACCAGAATTCACCATTTCCTCTTTCATGGTCCTATCACTCTTTATCCTGTATCAGTATTCCAACATATGTATCATATTGTTATAACATTATATAAAAGCTTTTAGAAACTGCATTTAACAGTGCTAAGTTTTCTAAAAACATCCAACAGGTTAACTTTTAAAACCAACTGCTACATAGGGGGTTAGCACGGTTAACTTTGGAAAACCAGAGTACAGAATCAACTAGGAATTTTGAATATGCCCAGTCTGGCCTCAGGTGATGTCAATCAATGATTACCTTAGTTGTACATGTGGCACGTAATGGCTCAACAAGTCGGTCCAATCTCTGCAGTACTGCACTTGGACAAAGAGTGGAGAGTCTCACCAACATTAAAAATGTTAGCATCTATTAGAAATTAAAACAAAAAGTTTAGACTTTGCACTGTTTTCTAAAGACAATATTCCAAATTCTGACAAAGTTTTTAAGAGGAATGACTAAAGTTTCAAACCTTATCTGAGGAATATTAGTTAAAAGCCTTAGCCAGATCTAACCTATAATGTGGTCCTAGAGTACAGAACTAACAGTGGGTCTCAAGCTTGGCTGCACATCAGCACTGCAGAGCTTTAGAAATATGCCCAAGTCCTCAGTCCCTTTCCCAGAGATTTTTACCTGTCAGGATACAGCCATTTATACATTACTTTTTAAAAAGCTCGTGTGTACCAGAATGGAAAACCACTGAACAAGAAAATAACTGAACTAGGAGAAAAGCTTCAAAGTAAGTTTCTCATGTCTTAGCAGATATCAAAAAAGACCGGTTATTCAGATCAATCCAGTAACCCATAGTCTTTTTTTTCCTCTTTAGACTATAAGCTGTAGAATGAAACAGGAGGATCCTATTACTTCTTTTGGAGATTTGTTCATTGAATTCTTAGAGGATCAGGTTACTACCACATATGGAAACATAGCAGTTGGGATTCTGATAGTATGCTATTACTGTTCAGCTGCCCCTTTTGCCCTGCTTGACTAAAGGAAGGCCCCAAAGAGCAGAACAGACACAATGCACTTATTTTTAAAATCACCCTTTTATAGTTCATATTTAAAACCAACATGAGCAAATAAAACACTTATGAGTAAAGTTCACACTCTAAACCTAAGAAGCAGTGATTTCTCTCTAGTTGCTTCTACAGATTGCTTTCCGTATATGGAAACAGTCCTTTTGTGTTATCCTTTAACAAAACTCTTGATACTAAACCTACAGTATCATATTGGAAAATAAAAATCCTTCATTATAGTAAATAAAATGGTTCATGTAGAACAGCGTTAAGGACCGTCCAAAGAATTAGCTAAGACCATGATGGAAGACTAATGTCCAATATTAAGACAGGACAAAAATATCACACATTATACTCTAAAGAGCAAAACTTGTCTGGACTCTTAAGTAAGAGAAAGCTCTAGAAACTATGCGTTAAAGCAAGCTGGCACAGAATATTTCTTGGGCTTGACTTGCTCCTCCAATGAGGATTCTGGATTTTTCCTGTATGGCAATTGGTGTTACATTGCATCACTATTACTTTTGCATATTATAGTTCACAACAAACTTACTAAATTCATGACAAGCAAAACGATTTTTTTTAAGTAAATTACAAGGGTGAAAGTCATACAGCCTTCTTTACTACAGAAAGTCACTACAGGAGTCTTCTAAAACAATCTGTAAATAGCCACAAACATCTTACCTTAATATCATAATGGTCCTTCAAACCATCTTCAACATGATTTAGAAATTCAAAGATATCTAGTCTATCAAGACAACTGTCTAAAAGTGTGTACATACACTCAAAAGCTGCCTTTCTAATATCCAGTCCATCATCAACTGTATGCTTAAATGGACCCATTTCTACCTGTTGAAACAAAAAAGAATGTGTGGATATACTTAAAAGTAAAAGACCAGCTTAGATAAACAGTAATGTTACTAACTTACCTCTCTTATAAGCTCCTTTCTAACTTTTGTTTCATTATAAAGATGTGGCAGAACAGTATCTAGAAGATCCCTTATTAATGATGGTTTATTATGTGCTGCTGAATTGAATGTGACCAAGGCTACTCTTCTTACATTCAAATCTGGGTCTTCCAACGTTTTTAGGAAATCACCTGAAAATCATTAAGAAGCAACATACAGTCATTGTAGCCTTAAAACAAAATAGGTATGTTTTTTCTAAATGGATAAATTTATTGTTTATATTATTGTCATTTCTTCAATGCAGGTCACGGAAGAACATGATGACAAAATAAGAACATGAAGATAGATTAGAGTAAGTGAACCACAGAACTGCTTTTGGCAATAGGTAAGCTACCAATTAAACACAATTACATTCAGACATGATAATCGATTCTTAGCAGCATTCTATAATGCAGAGGATATGGCATGAGAGAGCCCAAAAAGTTCCCTAATTAATTCTACAGATATATGAAAAAAGGTAGGCTACACAGAGAAGTGATGGAGCCAGCAGCTACAAAAATAACAAACAATTCTACTCGGAGTTCAAAATTAGTATTTTCACTAAAAGCAACAAAAATAGAATTAAAAACATTGAGTTCAAAAGAAGATAAATAGGATTAGGACTAGATCCATTGCTTGATAAACGGAATACAATTAACAAGTATACAATTTATCGGATGATAAAGAGAAATGTGCCTTCAAAGTTTATTTCTATCATTAATGAAGAATATATGAATTGATAAGAGGGTTAAAAATACAAAAGGAGAAAACTGAAACCTAACATAGGACAAAAAAAGCAGAAATAAGTCTGGTTGGTCTTGCAAATGGGAAGAAATTATAGTGCAAAGACGTTTGGAGGCACACAGATGGTGATCCAAACTGCTTCACTTGCCAACTATATGACTTTTGGCAAGTTATTTTAGGCAAGAGCCTCAGTTTCTCAGTTTATAAAATGAGAATTATAAACCTGTTAGGCTATACGAGTAGACTAAATTGCATGTATACTGCCAGATAGTGTTTGGGACATCCCTGGTATTCACATGGAGTTATTGTTTATCATTATAGAATCTCAACCCTACAGTCAACAATCCTTTGGAATACACAGGAAGAAAAGAGGTGCCAAGACTTGAATATATCACAACAGCCATTTGAATGAATGGGAATGAAGTAATACTTTGGACACCATATACTGGTAAATTCAAGGCTGACCAGCCAAGAAACTTCTGATTATAAGAAGTGTTCAGGAGATACCTTGCAATCAAAAAGAATTTAAATATACCAGACTAAAACTTCTTACCCCTCTGTTTGCTTACAATTACTAAGACAGTAAATTAGAATAAAGTATCGCTTTCAGAAAAGCATCTATAATATTGCTATTATTACAGACAAATGGTGATATGCACTAGGATTACCTATCCCCAACTCTTTGGTTTAGTTATTACAATTTTAAAAAAGCCTCCTAGGTGATTCTGATGTTCATGTAGTCACAAATAATACTAAACTAGATCAAAATTCAATGAGAATGACCATCATTTGATCAAATAACTCTATCAATGACACGCAAAGGTTGACTTGTCAACCTGGATTATACGTCTCTAGAGATGTGACACAGGACTCTTCATCTTTGTCCTATCTTGTACAACACAAAAAATGTCAAATACATCAAAGTGGGGTGCCTGGGTGGCAGAGTTGGTTGAGGAGATGATGTTTAGTTTCGGCTTGGGTTGTGATCTCAGGGTTGTGGAGTCAAACCTTCTGCTGGGCTATACACTCAGGGGAGAGTCTGCTTGGGATTCCCTCTCCTTCTGCCCCTCCTACTCATGCTGCCTTATTCTCAAAATAAGTAAGTCAAACCAAAAACAGGTGAGAAGAGAAGGCAAAAATCTTCTAATTCAGACCTTCTTTATTTCTAGGCTCCAACAATAGCATCCATTTATCCCTATGTGCCTCTTATTCTGAACTAATAATCCATTTCTGTAATTCTTTAAAAAAATTTTTTTTTCCTTTCTGGCCTAATGCAGAATGGCCCAAAACTACAAAGCTTCTTTGCCATATCCGTCTATCCTCTTTGCTGGTGTATCTCCGTTGCTCTGTCTTCAGGAATACACCAAACTAAGCTCTGAAGGTTTTTAGTATTACCCACTTTAGGAAAACTAATTATGAAAACAACACAATGAAATTACAAAATCACTAAAAATAACCCTAAAAGCTAATTCTTGTCTTTGTAGATGTAGAGACAGCCCTAGACTCTCCTGGCTCTCTCTCAATTCTACTGTTTTTTATTCTTACATTGTCTCCACAGATCTCCTTGGGAGCTGGAGGGCTTATAGGTAAGAAAAGAAAATTGGGGCTCTAACAGATCAAATCAAGATTAATTTATATCTGGTCAGATAGACCAAAAATGTAGTTCACTCTGAAGACATCCCAGTGTATTTAATTACAAAATTATCTGATATATTTATCAATTATCAGACCCTTACACGCATTTTATTTTAGTTCCCTGGTAATATTTAGTTACTGAGATTATTAATCAGTATGTTTGTTTCCACTTACCTATGCAGTTTTTTAACAGAGGATCAATAGGTTGTGGATGATCAGAAATAGTAAACTTCACAGCTGTAACCACTGAGCTTCGGGCATATGATGAGCCTAATTAAAAAGAAATTTTAAGTCTACTGGTATGTAAAGTCACTAAAATCCATGGACAGCTTCAGCATTTTCAAACCACTTCAACTGACACCAGTGTCCTCGATTTCTTAAAATTCTCTCTGGTCAAGAGGGGAGGTACTGGGACACTTGGGTAGCTCAGTGGGTTAGGCCTCTGCCTTCAGCTCAGGTCATGATCTCAAGGTCCTGGGATCCAGCCCCCATTGAGCTCTCTGCTTAGCAGGGAGCCTCCCCCCCCCCCCCCCCCCCCCCCCCCTGCCTCTCTACTTATGATCCTTCTGTCAAATAAATAAATAAAATCTTTAAAAAAAAAAAAAAAAGAGGGGAGGTACTCACTGCTCTCAGGGGAGGTAAAATTTACCCATAAAATATAATCCCATTAGATTTCAAAAGAAATAATGTCTTCTGGGAAGGAGAAGACCTAGGAGAGCAACAGTGGAGATTCTAGCCCTCACAAAAGGGAAGTGTTTAAATCCATCAATAGCTTATAAGATCTTCAAATGTTTTCTTAAAAAAGCAGTTTCTAAAGAAAGCACTGCTTTTCTTACCCACTACTTGGTCTAAAGGAATTGACACTAGTAAATCCAAAAACAAGTCTCCTAGGATCCTTCATTTGAACTATGTTCATTAATTTTAGTATTAAAATTAGTACTACCAAGGCTCCTTTGTATGTATTAATTCAAGAGACATTTGTCTTTCCACATTTCAAGATAAAAGAGTAACATTAAAATATAATGAACAAAAGGAACTACAACAGATTTAACCATAATCCTATTACTCTATCCTTTTTAAACAACAAAATGTCATTTGAATATGGCTCCACACTGCAACATAAGGCAAGAGGTTCTACATGTAACACAATACAAAAAGGGTTTACTTCTGCCTTAGGCATCTTTCAAGGTTACCAACTGCCAATAAAATTTTAAGAAAATCTAGGTACCCACCTGATATCAAATACCCCTTAAGCCGTGGAAGGAGAGTTTCTGGATCAATTAGAGTGAGTTTCCCTAGACATTCAGCAACAACATTTCTGGTTCCTTCTTCTGCACACTCACAGTGCTTTAGCAGTAAGGCCCAGATGTTTTCAACATATGGTTTAAGGCCCACTACTGACGCAGAGCTAATAATTTCCTTCAAGGAATGAAGCAGAAGATACTGCCTTTTGGGCTGACTGGTTATTTCTTGTAAGACAAACGGTAGATACTCAGGAAGGTTGCCCACACTAATGCTGCCTAAAGCATAGGAGGCGGCTGATTTAACTTCTTCGCTAGGAGATGAGAAGGCTTCTAATATTACAGATTTTAGTTCCAGCTGCCCACTTAAGTCAATATGATGCCCAACTTCTCCGAGAGAAAGCAGAGCTAAGAGACGAATGGAATCTGTAGACCTTGAGTTCTTGACATCTTGAATAAATTGACCTACTACGGCTGGTCCTTCTTTAGGGCATGCTCGAGTAAGGGCAGCTACACATTTGGCAATAGAATAATAAGACTGCTTGTGAGTAAGAGCGGTGCTCTGCGAATAAACTGGACCAGTCAGCATGCGCAACAAATCCATGTATCCTAGATTATTTGTTCCAGTGACAACCAGAGCTTGGAAAAAGTCTAGCATGGCGCTAAGAGCTCCCCCCTGTAATAAAGGTGATCTCACAAGTCCAATAAGTTCATTGAGAATGGATCCACTTATCTTTGAAAGGGAGGAGGGATACACTTTTGCCAGTGTGGTAAGAAAACTGATAGCCATCTGTGAAACATGCATATCACTTTCACTGATAAGAGGTGGGAGCTCATCTAGAACTGCATCAATCATGGCAGCTGTCAAGCTGTCACTGTAGTTTTTAATTAGAATATCTAGGGCAGAAAGGGTACCCAGTTTCAAAGCTCTCTGGTTTTTCCTGAGAAACGATGCAAGGATAGGAACCCCTTCTCCCAGGACAGGCCTCAAATCTATCTTCAAAGGTGACCCAGCAATCAGTGTCAACGCCTTCACTGTAGTTAACCGGGTAATTTCATTCTTTAGTCTCTCCAAGAATATCTGAAGTGTATTAGGTAAATCAGAACCCAAATTGTCTCCAAGGTTGCAAATAATTTGTCCCATACAGGAAATAGCCCTTTCTTTGACCTCCTGATCAATGTCAGCTGCTTTTAACCTCTTAATGGTACAGGTAAATAGATCTTTGATATAAGGAGTTGCATCAAACGAGGAAGGCTGATCTAAAGGACGAATTACTTTCACAAGTTGTTGAGTAACAAGAAGTGCTTCAGATGTAATCTTGTAAAATGGGTCTCCGACACAAGCCACAACTGGAGGGACCAAAGCCTGAACATGAGGATGGAAGACTTGAGGAGAGTGGTTACAGAGGATTACATAGAGACACGACAAAGCATCAATCTTCAAATTTGATGAGCTTGATTTATCATTCAGTGAGAAAATGATTCCTAAAAAGCCAACAAAAAAATAATTTTTATGTAGTCTTAAAGAAAAATTAAAAACTAATCCCTAAAATATTAGTAAAGTTTCTACTTCATCATACTGTATCTCCAAAGTAGTAGAAATTCCACAATCTACGATAAACATTAGAGCCAAAAATTTTAAGGTAAGATTTTTAACTTGAAAATTTCTAACTTTATGCGTTTGAAATGGGTCTATGTGCAAATTAAGTTGTCACAAATTACCTTTTGAAGAAAACAACTGTTTAAACTTATCGAAGACTTAAGAAAATCTCTAATTAGTCCCCAAAGTGTTTACTAGAAATAAATAGATATATTCTAGTAAATAGAATTTACTATTCTTTTATTCTTTTCATACCTGGTACGAGTACAGGAATGTGCTGCGTTAGGGCCCCAGGTAATACATTTACCAGTTCAGTTAACATGTTAAAACAACACTGTCGGGTCTTCACACTTTTTTCTTTCATCTGTTTGTGCAGAGCTTTAACGATGTTGGGAACCTGTAATTATCACACACTCATTAGCTGGTTTCAGCTAGTGGTATTTCCTCAGTACACTTAACACAAATTAACAGAGATGGGGAAAGAGGGAAGAATTTAACAAGACCGTCTCATACAAATTTTGTTTTACCTATTACATATGGTCTCTTGGAACTCTATCTGCTTTATACTCGTAATAGAGAAAAGCTATCATTAGCTTTCTACAGAGCAAGAAAAGTCTTCCTTGATTATGAAATGCACAAGACTAACTAAAAATCAAACCAAATAATAAATTTTCAACCAAACTTTAAGGAAAAAAAATATAAATGGCTTTTTGAACAAAAATAGCACAGATATCTGCATTAAAGAAGGACAAATCATGGAAAAGAAACCATTAAATGGGTCTTTGTCTTTACTCTGACAATGAAACAGACCTCACTTCAAAATGTAGCTACAAGCAACAAGGTTATGATTCAAAAACATCTGCTTCTAAACTTTGTAATGTTTTCTTAGTTGGTAAAACCTAAACAGATTATTTATTAATCCTACAGATAAGAGGATATATACAGACACATGCCAAATCAGACAGTGATCTGAGAGCTAGAGATAAAAGAAAACCACCTAATTCATTACATCATCAGAATTTCCCACATTTTTATCTGACTTCTATACACTTTTTCTCATTTCCTTCTGCAATTAACCTTCAGTGTTCACTTTTAGGTTCACCATGATTTTTTTGTCAATTTATACTCAGTCTCACAACAACTGTTTTTATATTTTATAAAAATGAACAAATATGTATGCCATAGGGCCGCTGTAGGGATTAGATATAAGATAGGAAAATGCCTAGCATGCATTAAATATTCAGTAAGTAGGAACTAAACAGCTCTAATCTTTAGAATCTTAGAAAAGAGGTCCTGAAGTAAAAAATATCTATACCAGTTGTTATTAGTAAATTAAGTCCTTACAATGTACTAGGCACTAGGCCATTTACATAGACCACGTCATTTCTCACTATCGTGGGTAGTGCATTCTAAGTAAATAAACTTATTACAAATGAGAAAAATGAGGTTTAATAAACTAGACTAACTTGTCCAGGATCACACTAAATCAGGAGCAAAGCAAGGTATGAACACAAGTAGTGTGACTCCATAACTCTAAGATTTCTCTGTTAACATCAAAGATAATTTTACTGAATCTTAAAATTATTTTAATATTATCTAGTAAAATCAAGAACACCTCAAATCAGAGTAAATTATAAGTACCATAATATTAATGTATATAAACTACTACATAAACACATCCCAGAAGTCTGCTCGCTCTTCTGAAGATGTTCTGGGACTCAGATTTCCATATAAAAAAAAAAATTTTAATTTCGTATTTACAAGCATGATTTTCTACCATACTTAAACTGACCTGACTCTGAAGCATTGTTAAAGGTGTTTCTCCCTGCTCCATTGCATCAGGGTCACAGAGCCAACTCTGAACAGGACGAGTTTGCTTCAAAAGAGAAAGGTATGCATGGAAAACATCTGCCTTTACATTCTCTTCACGCTCCTTAAATCTGGATATCAGTGCAGGAGAGACAGTCTTGTAGAATTCTGGAAGCATTTCATGCCTTGTGCTAACTACAGCATCCAAGCACTTGGCAGCTGCACGTCTCACTTTCCAACTCATGTCATCGTCATCACTATATTCATCATCACTCCCTAAAAGAAGTTTTAATTTAAATAGGCTATTAATTATAAGAAAAAGTTTATCATTTAATACAGAAAGTGAACTGTTACTCAGTTTTATAACTTTTCACTGACATACAGCAAGAGTTTTATTTTTATTTTTTTAAATAGAGAAGCTTTAAAAGAACAAGTACTAAACAAGATTATACAAATTTACACATAAATCAACCTTAAAGAATCCTGTTTTAAACTTGTTAATCATCTTACTTATTGTGCATAATGAGCAGCTTATCAATCTTTATAGTGATTAACAAACATGTGAAACTTCTTTGCAACATAAATATTTGTAAAATCAGCCTTTAAAACAGTATGAAAAGAAGCTCAAAGGACTCACCTGACACTATAGGAAAATCAAACAAAGAATTAATAAATAAACCAGGATATAAGATTGATGACTATAGATGAGGTGTTAAAAAAAAGCATGGTTACCAATCCCAGGACACGCTAGGGAGAAAAGGAATCTTGACATCCGCTTTCTTTGTGGCTACAAGGCTTTTCACTAAATTTGATAATGGGCTATTAGGAAAAAATGTGTATTTTCAACGTTTAAACATATTCTCTTAAGGTAGTTTAAAGAAACTATATTTCTGCAACAAGAAAATTCTGCTAAGAACAAAGCACCATGTAAAAACTGAACACCATCTTCTCCAAATTTCTGTTAAAACAATGTTTCAATGCTATCAAGTCCATTTCACTTATGTATACTTCATTAACTTTCATGTCGTGTGAAATATCTGAAAATTATTTCCTTCTAACACTATAAGGCTGAATCAATTGGGTAACAAGGTCAGAAAGATGGTAAAAACACCAGCAGTTCTCACAGTCTAAAATTATCAAACAGTAGCCCTGAAATGCTGATTCCTCACTGGGGGAAAAAGATGTTGCCTTTGCATTGGTTTATATTCCAATGAGCTTAGTGACAGCTAAATGCAGCCAGCTATGCCTTAGAAAACCCTAGGATTACATAACAAAATACTAACTAAACCCAAGGCATTTGACTTATTCACCAATACATACGTGAATAAAAATTAGAAGGTACTGTATCAAAATGGACTATTTAAAAGCAAATTAATAAATGAAGTTTTTCCCACGGCAACCCAACTATGGGAATTATTTTGCAGAAATATACTTTGTTGAAAAAAGGGTTATTAAAACATTAAATACCTAATTACTGAAATTATGTTGCTTTTATGTTACAATAACACTATGGTAGAAGGGTAGTTATTAGGTATAATCTATGCAAACAGATAAAACAGCTGAAGGACTTGGTTAGTTATTCAACAATAGTACTTGGCACACTAAAAACCAACAATCAAAAACAGGAAACATATACTGCCTAATGGTGTTTCAAAGGATATTCTCTATTACAATCCCTCCAGTAATACAGCACATTTACTGAGTGTCTTCTGTGTGTCAAGCACTATCCTAAGCACCTGAATAAAGTAGTCAATAAAGGGGCTGAAAGTCTCTGTCTTCATGAAACTTACATCGTAGTGGGTAGAAAATAATTACAATATGTCAAAAGCAACAGTTGTAAGAAAGAAAATAAAAACCTTGAGAAGGAAGAATATAAGTAAGGGGAAAGCCCTGAGATGTGAGACTGAATGAAGAGGGTGTGTGAAAGAAATCATGTGTAACCCCAAAGCTTTTGGCATGAGAAACTAAAGCGAGGGTACCATTCTGAGATAGAAAAGGCTAAATAAACAGGTTAGGCAGATTGGGGGCGGGGGGGCTTTGGAGAGATTATTTTAGATACCTAACCAGTAAATCAATTAAGCAGATGTATATACAAACTTGAAATTCACAGGAAAGATCTAGAATAAAGAAAAATTTCAGTTTTCAGTATACTGATATTAAGCGCAGGAGACTAGTTGAGATTAACAAGAATATTAGAGTATCACAGAGAAGTCCAAGCCCTGGAACACTCCAAAGTATGGTGATCAGGGTTATGAAGAGCGACCAGCAAAGGGACTGAGAAAGAGTAATCACAAAAACAGGACTAACATCATTACAAAAATAGGACTAGTATCAGGAGAGTGTGGTATCCTGGAAATTAAATGAAATGCCACTGATATGAGAAATAGGCAAATATCTGAGGTCACTGGTGATCCTGTCCATCACTTAAAGACTGGATTCATGAGAGAAGGACAAAAAGGAACTGAAGAGCATTCTTTTGAGTTCTGTTTTAAGAGAAACTGGGCAGTAGCCACAAGAGTATAATATCGGGTTAGGAGGGATTTTTTTATAGTTGTTTCTGTTTTCTTTTTAAAAGATAAATTATTGACTTTGGAGGAATATAAATTTATTCAAAGAATCAAATTTAAAAGTATGAAAAATAACAGGAAATCCACCAACTCACATACCTCATCACTTACCCATTTAATCATCTCCACTATGATTCTTTTAATCTAGCAGAAACAACTAAACAGGAGCAACCTGTATGTCCTTGAAAGTGCTATTCCTTTCCAGAGTAAATACTACAAATCATAGCACAATGACATCAATCTTCGGAGCCTCAGAAATGTTTCGATGATTCATGAAAGTTAAATGGAGCCTCAAACAACATTTAGGAGTTTTCAAGAAAGTACATATAAAACCAACCATAACTGCTGAATATGTGTATCTACAATACAGTTTTTAAATAACATTCATTTTCCTCCTCACAAATAGCCCTTGTAGAAAATATGAATAAAGAACAAAATTCTCTTGGCTAGCAATTATAAATGTACTAGTAAGGTTTTTTTCTGTGTATTTAAAAAAATAAAACTAGGACATAACTTCCGTTACCCACCTTTTCACTCAACTTATTAGTAAATGCTTTAATATTCTTCTAGATTCTGAAAATGTTGCACAGCAGTTAAGTACATGGATGCCCCATAATTTATTTAATCAATCTGCTATTGTTGAATACTGAGGTCATTTTCCCTTTCACTAGGTAAGGATCATCTCCATCTATAACACTGGGTCTTTCATGAAAATTTAACAAATTCCTTCCATTTAATTTGAACTACCTTGGTCATCATCGTCACCACCATCTGCATCCATGGCATTTTCATCTTCATCTTCATCATCATAATTATAATTTGGATCATAGGTAAGATATTTAAGACAAATATTTATAATGGTAGAAACATGAGGATATACTTCCTTAGGACATCTGAAGAAAAAAATAAAAGCTGCCTTGAATAACTGTACTTTTCTCCTTGATTCACTGACACATTTTATTACCAGATTTTTTCTTCCTTATAACACTGCATAGGAAAGTGGTTCCCAGTCTTTCAATACCAATGACTTTGCGTATTTTAAAATATTTACTTTTCAAATTACACTAATTTTAAGATGAACTTTTCCCATTCTAACATCTCTGAAGTCAGGATGATTCTTATAAATAACTGATATATATAACTGATATATATAATGGTTAATGTGGTGAGTATAGAGAAAAATCTGTATATGCTCTATCTTCTCAACATAAGACTAGAAGACTAAGCCCAAGTGAATATGCTCTTCAGCAACTAGGACTGTTTGTGAAAATGCCAGTGCATATACTTCTAGGCTTGGTCTCCCAGCTATATGCCGAGAGACAGAACATAGACATGCCCCACAATAAAGGAATAATTTATGTTTCTCAATTAAAACAACAGAAACAAATCCCACAATTTCTGATTTTAAAAATTTGGTATGACCATAAGCTACTTCTTTTTTTTTTTAAGATTTTATTTATTTATTTGACAAAGAGAAAGAGATCACAAGTAGGCAGAGAGGCTGGAAGAGAGCGGGAGAGAAGCAGGCTCCCTGTTGAGCAGAGAGCCCAATGCGGGGCTCGATCCCAGGACCCTGAGATCATGACCTGAGCTGAAGGCAGAGGCTTAATCCACTGAGCCACCCAGGTGCCCCCATAAGCTACTTCTTAAAAAACCATGAGAGGGGCAAGGGATTACTGCAGATAACCAGTGAAGTCTCAAGACACTATGCTATATACCAAACTGTCAATTCGAGCCAAAGGCAAAAAAATCTGCTCCTCAACCAGTATGGTTTTCTAGCACATAACTGAAGATTTTAGTATTAGAACCAAGGTTTCCAAATGGAGACTCACTACCCTAGCAAAATGGATGTGACAAACTTCAAAACATGTTGGAAAGATATAAAATTCACTACACATTTTTGGCCCGGTAATTTGTACCCTGCTGCTCTTTAAGACTACATTATTAAATTAAACCAGAAGACAACCATACTTTTCCAAAATTCTTTCAAGTCCTAACAATAAAAAGGAAACATTTCAAAATAAATATAAGGACCATATTTTGAAATATAAGATCACATCTACTTCATATACTGCACTGGTTATCAGTTACTGTTTAATAAGAATTTATTCTAATCAAACATCTGAAACCAAAACTCATCCTGGCTGTCAGTAAAATAACCCATTTCTCCTCACCGACCTACTCTAGATCTTAATTATTACTCTATTCTCAAGGGAAATTTTTACTTGAATATAGAGAAATCCTAAAAACTTACCTTCTCACAAATGACTCAAAGGCTTGAATGCAGTACTCTCTTAATTCATCATCATCTACATTACAAAATTTTACCACCAAAGGAATTATCTTCTCAAGGTATTCACCTAAGGAAAGCATATTCGTTCTTAAAAACATTCTTTTTTTTTTTTAATTGAAGAAAATTTTGAAGTATTTAAACATTTCTTACCTATTCTATGACCAGCTTGCCTACTAATTGCAGCAATACATTGTATATAGGTTCTTGTTGTTGACATTGAATCATTTTTGGACAATTCTGACAACAGATGTTCAATAAGATCTACAAAAACTATATTTCCACAGCTCATAACCAGATGGCCAAGAGCAATAATGGTTCTTTTCCTCACTGCAAGTCTAGGGCTGGTCAACTGGGGGAGCAGACAGGTCAGAATTGAAGGATGGAAATTAACAAGAAGTCCTCCTTGCCTTAAAATAAAATAAAAAAGAAAGAAAACCATAAATAAATTCAAGAGGTCTGAGCACTACTGAAATGTCCAGCCTCTGACCTCAATGTATTCAAAGAGTAAAAATTTAGATGACACTAATCCAAATTCAGAATTAGATTAAAATAATACTTTCTCTACCAACCCAACTGAAAAGCTGAGTTAATAAGTAAATGCAGTTTTGAAATCTGTATCCCAAAATTCACTTCCAGAATCTAGAACCATATCCCCTTCTATAAGATATACAACCAACAAGCTTGAGAATTCACCAAAAAACCAACGGTCTTGTCACTTTTCCAAGATCTTTAAAGTGTTTTCCCTATTAATAGCTATAGCTTTCTGGGAGTTCATAATCAAAATCTCAAATCTCAGAACCTCTTGACTACCCCCTCTTCCTATGGTCTTTCCTCAACGTATCTATGTACTAAGTTGCATAGATCCTACTGGTCCAACCATCTTCCAAATCATTTCATGTGTGCAGTTTAGGCAGTCAATAGTAGTTAAACATCTATGTGCCAGGACCCTGCAACTGATCCGGTAACACATAAAACAAAAAAGGGTCTGAGTATTTACTACCTACGAAATTAAGTATAAATTCCTCACCTTCTTCAACATGACCACAACCTATGAAAATGATTTCCTACTACTTTTCTATTCATTCTATATATTCTGGAAAACGAGAATACAATGTTTCCCAACTCCAAAATGACTTATGCTGATATATTCTAAACCTGGGCATGTATACACCTGTGCCCTACCCATTCTTCAAAATTAAATTCAAATGTCATTCTTTCCATAACAAACTTCTTCCATTTTAAATCCCCAAACACACCAAGAGTCTCAGTATTTAGTTCCACTTTTGTTCTTCTCTCCTATAGCAAAATGTAAGTTCTTGCGTGTACCAGGATGGTAGCACTCACTTTCTACTGTAAATATGTACCATAGGAAGGCGCTTGACTATTTCCAAGCTGCAGTGATTCGGGCACAAGTGAAGCCACAACAATGAAGACGTAATGATTTTGAGAATTAGGGATACACTATAACTGATAGGTCTTTTAAGGTATTTTCCCCCTTGGAGTTGATTAGATCTTCCTATCTTTCCAAGTTTGATTTCCAGAGGAAAGCAAACAAGGAACAAATTATAAAGCCAAGCCCCATCCACCCCAAACGTACAGTATCATCATGGTTGCTGAAATTTATGCCATTATTTTAACTGGAAAACTTGCTACTCCTACCAGCACATCTCTTATTTAATAGAGAAATCCCTGTTATCAAGATCTAAGAGTAAAACAAAACATAAAAACTATGCTGACATATTCAAATCACAAATTTTATTACTTTTTAAAACTACAAAAAATGCCTGCTATGCAATATTATGTGATAAATATAATTAGCTTATTTCTCCCCTCCCACATATTTATAAACAGCCACAATTTAAACATGGACAATTTCAGACCAAATTATACTTATCAAAAGGAGTTTTTAATAAATGCACATAGGTTTTGTATTACAAGTAATACAAATGATAGGCATGTTTACCTGCTCAACATATCAGCCATAATATCCAAGGCTTCTAGCTGAACAGAAACATCTTCCTGCTTCGCTATTGCACTGGTAAGACGTCCAGTAATCTTTTTACATACATTAGCAGCTAATGCAGAGCCTGCATGAATAATAAACCAAGAATAATTTCAAGGCAAGTATAATGACTCTACCTTATATTCATGGTGCTTACCAGATAGTCAACAACTTTAAACAATTATAATTGAGACTGACTTAAGAGATCCATGTCAGAAAAGTAAGTATTTCAAAATGGGTTGTTTTTAGCCAAGTAATTAGACATAAGCAGAAATAAGAGATAATAACTGCAGAAGGAGTATATGACACAGGCAAAACAATAACGATCCAATAGACTCTACTGGACAAGTATTCTATATACTGACATGACTGCCAACGATGGAGCCAGTAGGAGCTGTAGTGTTTGCACCTCTAGACTGGAAAACAAATGAATTTTCTTCTATTTGAATACTCTTTACTAGCAACCTAGACTTTTTAAAATTTCAGTGAATTAAAAACCAAATATATTCTGAGCTCTAACAACATGATCTCTTAAAAAAGAGAGAGAGCTGTAAACCTGTAAGATCCTTCCTATTCCAATCCAAAGACTCCAAAACTTCATTATGATGAACTAGAAATGCTGTTCCAGAGAACTCATAAATTAAGGTTATTCTATTTTGAAGTAGATTTGTCTTATTACTGGCAGGTGGGAGAAAAAAAGAACAAGAAATTAATCTAAACGGTTAACAGAATTCTTGTTAGAACCAGAAATCAGCTAACAACAAACATGTTTCAGTGAAAAGAAATGAGGAAAACATCAATATAACTAATAGAATTATAAGAAATATTTTACAGAAATAATAAGAGTAAAGTAACACTGATAAGAAACAGCTGAAAAAGCATCTTTCAATTAAAAGATAATGGAGGATTTGAATCTTCACCCAAATAGGTAATCACAACTTTGGGTGCATTAACCTAATCTCTCTGCGTTTCAGTTCCCTCATCGATAAACTAGGAATATTATGACCCATATGGCTGATGTTTAGACTTACTGAAATAATACACACCAATCTAGCATGATGGCTAGCATAGCAAAAGATTAATAAATATTTACTCATTTACTTAAATGAGTAAAAACTACATACTTAGACTACACTATTACCAGTCTACATCTCTCCATGAAGTAGATAATAATTTTACTTCAACTGTAGATAAGACTATCAACAACTTTAGCCTGCTGATTTTAGCCAACAGCCTGGTAGTCAAGATCAATTCTAAAACTTGCATTACCTAAATATTTGTGTCAGAGGCCAAAGTCTAATTAATTAAAAAATTCATTAATTGTCATTTAAAATTTTTTAAATTACCAAAGTAGCTACAGAGTCAGCCTTAATAAAGATACTAGTAAACTGGACTATTTCACAACTGTCTTAAAACATAAATTCTGATGCAAAGCAAAATTAATACTGAAAATAGCTAATCAGAAATAACTCAAAGTTTTGGTTACCTTTTCCCTTAATGCACAGGTAAGCATTAACTAACTCTATTCTGTAGTCATGATAAATACAACAATAAAAAATCTTGCTATTCCTACAAGATACTTAAATTCAGTCAAAATAATATTCATTTAAAAGTGAAAATTGATTTTAAGCAAATATAAGACTCTGGACATTTTTCCTCTTACTTGTTCAAAGAGATCCTTACAAAAATTCTCTGACAGACACTGCTCCCCTTCCCTGGCCAAGAGGAAAAAAACAAATGAGAGGAAAAACAGCTCCAGGTAAAAAGGAACTAGGAAGAAAAAAGTGCTCTTGCTTACCACTGGAAGCTGGAGGAAGTTCTCCAATTACTGTTTTAAGGCCAATACTCGAAATATCTCGAAGCTGTTCCTTATCAGAAAGCATGTTAGTGCAGAGGGTATCTACAATTGTCTCTACTTGGTATTCTTTCACTTTACTCACTAAGGGACCAAGACTGTAATATAAAATAGAAAAAAATTAATTTACATTAAATACAAAAACAAAAATAGACAAAAGCATTAATTTTTTCTGCCTAGCAACTATCAACACAAAGTAAATACACTATGCCTGTATCATCCATTGTATATGAATAAGGGTTTAAAACAAATTTGGACTGATAAGCTCCTTGCAGTTGGTTTCCAGTTTCCCCACTGATACCATGGTTTCATGAAACTTAAGATGCTTTTACCCCTCCCAATCCTTCATATATACAAAACATTTTTTAGTACTAAAAAAGCTAATTAGGATCCTATAGTTTAACCTGAAACAGCAATTCCATCCAATAGATCACTTTGCCAACTCTGATCCTGCCTTCCTCCTATCATCTATCACCAACTCCACCTTGTGAACCAAAAGAATTCACATTCCTTCTATTTTCCTGTTTAAATTTTAAAAAGCATCAAAACACTGGTTACAAAAAGCAAACAAGTTAGTACTACTCTGTGTTCCCAAAGAACTCTGGATATTCTGTTCATATTAGTGTTTTATATTATTATTATAGGTTTGCATGAAAGTCCACTAATTGTCGACGGAGAAAAGTTCTTCCTTAGTGCCCTTCCCAAAGAATTTAGCACATAGATGCCTGCTGGTACATGAATTTTCATTGAGGAGCCCTTGTATTTAAGACTATACTGAATAAGAAAAGTAATCTCCCTATCTCCAAATATTTACCACTGGCTGATAAGGTTAAGAAAGTCACAAAGCTATTTTAGAAATGAAATGAAGACATGCACCACTCTGCACAATTTCTTTTTAAAAACTCTTAAAGTCTGTATTAGTCTTTACAGGACAGAAGACTGCACCTAAGGACATATTTTTAGGTACTTAGTTTATAGGATATTGTTAGAAAAGAGCATTTTAAATGGAAAGATCAGAGACCAGAATGAATGGAATGCATATTAAAAAAATGAGGAATGGGAAACAACAGCAAAAATGAATTACTGGGTATTCATGAAGATAAAAAGGTTTTGCACAACAAAGGAAGCAGTCGGACAAAACCAAAAGACAACCCAAGGAATGGGAGAAGGTAAAAGAACTTATCATACTCAACACCCAAAAAGCCAAATAATCCTGTCAAGGACTGGGCAGAAGACATGAACAGACATTACTGCAAAGAAGACCTACAAATGGCCAACAGACACATGAAAAAATGCTCAACATCACTTGGCATCAGGGAAATACAAATCAAAACCACAATCAGATGCCACATCACACCAGTCAGAATGGCTAAAATTAACAAGTCAGGAAACAACAAATATTGGCAAGGATGTGGAGAAAGGGGAACCTTCCTACACTGTTGGTGGGAACGCAAGCTGGTGCAGCCACTCTGGAAAAACAGTATGGAGGTTCTTTAAGAAGTTAAAAATAGAGCTATACTACAATCCCACAATTGAACTATTAGGTATTTACCCAAAGGATACAAACATTGTGATCCAAAGGGATACCTGCTCCCCCATATTTATAGCAGCAATGTCCACAATAGCCAAACTATGTAAAGAGGCCAAATGTCCACCAACAGATGAATGGATAAAGATGTGGTATGTGTACACACACACACACACACACACACACACACACACACACAGAGGAATATTACTCAGCCATCAAAAAGCATGAAATGGCACCATTTACAATGATGTGAATGGAAACAGAGGGTATCATGGTAAGTGAAATAAGTCAATCAGAGACAATTATCATATGGTTTTACTCCTATGTGGAACTTAAAACAGAGGATCATAGGAGAAGGGAGGCAAAAATTAAATAAGACAAAATCAGAGAGGGAGACAAACCATAAGAGACTATTAACTATAAGAAACAAACAGGGTTGCTGGAGGGGAAGTGGGTGGGGGAATGTTAATGAGCACTGGGTATTATATGCAACTGATGAATTACTGAACTCTACATCTCAAACTAATGATACACTATATGTTAACTGAATTTTAATAAGATTAAAAAATGAGGATGAAAAGAACTGTTTGACACAAAAGGCATATAAAAGACAATAGGAAAGGTAGGCCCCTGGGACATTATGGAGAACCTTTAAAGTTAGGACGGCAAATTTAAATGTGATGTGGTAAAACTGGTAGCCAATGCATTTTGTCAAGCATAAGTGACATGATAAAAATAGTTTAATTGGATAAATGTCAGATCAACATTTATCAAACACCGATGTTCAATAAACTAACTGCTTGACTGGAGAAGCCATAGGCAGTGCAATTTGGAAAATTAAGAGAAGAAAGAAAAATAAAAAGGTTGGAGAAATCCAAGAACAATTCAATCCAAAATACAAAAAGACAAAAGACATGGCATATGTGTAAAAACCTAACATGAAACAATGAAAAAACTGGAGCGAAAATAAAGGGGATTCTAAAAATGAATGTGAAGAGTTCTAGCTTCTGGTAATGGCAAAACAGCTCTGCTGGACCAACCCTTCTGCAGATAAAGACTGTAAACTCTCTAAAACTGTATTTTAGAAAAATAACAATTTGAATGCCAAATAATGATGTAACTAAAAACAGAGAAAGGTCTACCTAGAATTCCAAATCCAGTGAAATTATCCCTTAAAAATGAAAATAAAGGGCACCTGGGTGGCTCAGTTGGTTAAACAACTGCCTTTGGCTCATGTCGTGATCCTGGAGTCCCGGGATCGAGTCCTGCATGATGCTCCCTGCTCAGCAGGGAGTTTACTCCCCCCTCTGACCCTCCCCCTTCTCATGCTCTCCCTCTCTCTCAAACAAATGAATAAAATCTTAAAAAAAAAAAGACAATTTATGATAGAAACTGAAACTATATCACTACCAAATCTATACTGCAAAAACTGCCAAAGAAAGTTCTTTAGGCTAAAGAAAAAGTAAACTAGATGGTTACTCGTATTTACAAAGATCACCAGAAATGTAAGTATGTGTACATAAAAGGCTTTATTTAAGAGACTACATGGAGTGCCTGGCTGACTCAATGGCAGAGCATGCAACTCTTGATCTCAGGGTTGTTAAGTTTAAGCCCCACATTGGGTTTAGAGATTACTAATAAGTAAGTAAATAAGTACACTTAAAAAAATAAAAGACTATATGACTTTCCTTCAAACTATAAATAATAATAATAATAATACTGTAATAATAAATAAATAAATTTATTTTTTATTATAAATAAATTTTATTTATTTATTTATTTATTTATTTATTATTATAAATATACAGTATTATAAATACTGTAATAATAATAAATAAATAATACTGTATTACAGATATACATATACACAAATATACAAAAAACCAACAGCATAAAGACAGGAATAAAAAGTAAATGGAAAAATGCTGCAAGGTTTATATAATTTATATCAAGTGGTACAATATTAACCTTCAGCAGACTGTCATAATTTTAAGATGCAATTTATAATCCCTAGCCTAGAGTGACAATTCAAAAAACACTAGGAGATAATATCTAAAAAGTCAACAGAGGATATCAAAATTAAATATAAAACAGATATAGATACCCAACCTTTTGCTTTTTCAGGAACCCTTTTAACACTTTAAAAATCAATGAAGACCCCAAAGACTTTTTTTTTTCCAAGATCATTTATTTATTTATTTGAAAGAGATCACAAGTAGGCAGAGAGGCAGGCAGAGAGAGAGGAGGAAGCAGGCTCCCTGCTGAGCAGAGAGCCGTATGTGGGCCTCGATCCCAGGACCCTGGCATCATGACCTGAGCCGAAGGCAGAGGCTTTAACCCACGGAGCCACCCAGGTGCCCCCCAAAACTTTTCTTTATGTGGGTTCTGTCACTACTTACCATATTAAAAATTAAAAGTGACAAATATAAACCTATCACATGTTAACATACACATTTTTTTAAAATTAATCTTTCTCAAAAAAGTGAGAAAAATAGCACTGATATCTATGTTTGCACTTCCAAAAAAACCCTGGATTCTCATATTTGACTTTGTATTCGATCTGTTGTGATGATCACATCATGCGGCCTCTGGAAAATTACACTGTGCACTTAGAAGAAAACTAGAGTCAAAGGGAAAATAATTATTCACATGATAAACTTTGACACTTTCGGGGTCACAGATGTTCCAGGGTTCCCCGAATCAAACTTTGAGAACTACTGCTATAAAAGATTTGATTAACCCAAAAGAAGGCAGGTGAGGGGGGGGGGAGGGACACATCAAGAGCAACAAAAGCAAAATGAAAATAAGAAGAATGACACACCTAAATCCAACCGTACCAAGTATTTATAATAAATGCCAATGAACTATATAAGCACTCCTATTAAAGGGCAAAAATTATGAGACTGAATCAAAGCAAGAATTAACTATTCACTGTCTATAAGAAACATCATTTAAAAATAAACACACAGATTAAACTGAAAAATAAAAAAAAGGTACACTATGCGAACACTAATCTTAAAAAAGTTGGGGTGACTTTTCCATATTGACAAAGAAGAAAACATACTTGAAGATAAGGTATATTTAAAGAGAAACATTTTATACTCCTAAAAAGGTCAAACATCCGGAAGACATAAATGTATATGCATTTAATCATTAGGTTTTAAAATACATGGAACAAAAACTGCCATTATCAAAGAGAAAAACAGATAATTTGACAATCATAGTTGGAAAACTTAACACTCCACTCTTCTGAGTATTTAATGCCAAAAACAAAAACAAAAAAATCACGAAGAATATAAAATCTAAACTTTATCCACTACCTTGACCTGACATTTCTAAAATATTATGCCCCTCTACCACAGAATATACTTTCTTCCAAGTATACATGGGACATTCATTCACCAAGATGTATCACAATGCTGAACCATAAAACAAATCCAAGTAGACAAAACAAACCAAAACAAACATCCTGAAATTTTAAAGAATATGGTTCTCTGAACAAAATGGAATTCGATTAGACAGCAATAAAAATAAACATCTAGGTAACTTCCAAATATTTGAAAATTACTTCTAAATAACCCAAAGATCAAAGGAAAATCAAAACAGAATTAAAACTATTTCAATCCAGGGGCACCTGGCTGGCTCACCCAGTCAGTGGAGCGTGCAAATCCTGATCTCAGGGTTCCAAGTTCAAGCCCACATTGGGTGTAGAGATTACCTGAATGATACCAGCAGAATTTGTAGAATGTAGCTCAAGAAGTAGTTAGAAAAAAATACATACCTTTAATTGTTTAAGAATTAGAAAGGAAAAAAGTGAGCATTACAATAAAAGGGAAATCAATGAAATAAGGCAACAAACAACAGAGAAAATTAACAAACCTTAAAGTCAGTTCTTTGATAAACTGGTAAATCCCTAATTAGATGACTTGAGGGAAAAAGGAGAGAAAACACAAATTACCAAAATCAGGACTGAAAGAGGAGGATATTCACTGATGACCCCTATTTAGGTAGAAAATCCCAAGGAATCTACAAAAACTACTGTGACTAGTAAGTAAGTATGAGATACTATGGTTCACTGTTAAAAGACAATATTGTTAAGATGTTCTCTTCAAAAATCTCTATAGCTTCAACACAATCCCAATCAAAATTTGAGCAAGCTTATTAAAAAAAAAAAAAACTGAAATTGACAAACCGTTTCTGAAATTTACAATGGAAATACAAAAAACAAACAAAAAACCCTAAAAAAACAAAATTCTCTTGGGAAAGGAAGAATGAAGCTAGAGAACTTACACCACCTTACAACAGACTTGTATACATCCATACCAGGGCTTTTCAACAAAGGGCAATTTTTAACCTCTAATAGATAGCTGGCAATGTCTGGAAACATTCTGGATTGACACTCCTAGGGAAAGAAGGAACGCTACTAGCAAAATGCCAAGATTCTACTAAACATCCTACAATACACAAAATACACAGGTAAGCTCCTCACAAGGAATTATCACCCCAAAAAGTCAACAGTGGCAAGGCTGTCTAATACACTACACTACACTAATACAACAGTTTTGTACTGGTATAAGAATACACAAAAACACCAATGAAACACAAGAGAGTGAAGAAATAAACCCACACTTTCAGTCTACTGATCTCTGGTATCAGTGTAATTCAATGGGAAAAGCAGTTTTCAATAAATGGTGCTTCAACAATGAGATGTTCCCATGAAAAAACTGAACTCAATTCCTATTTCACAAAAATTAATTCAAGACAGATCACAAGACTAAAAGTAAAAGCTGAAACTGTAAGGCTTTTAGAAAAAAAAAAGGAGGGGGAGAAATTGTTGCAATATAAGATTAACAATTCTTAGGACATGGAAAGCAATTACCATAAAAGAAAAGCTGAAATTAATTTATAAGATAATCAAATGAAACTAAGTTTAAAACTAAATTTAAAAACTTAAGCTCATCAATTTGGGAGAAAACATTTATAAAATATATGTATCAAAAGGCCCATCTGGACTATATGAAGAACTCCTACAATCTGATAGTAAGAAAACCACCTCTGGGGCGCCTGGGTAGCTCAATGGGTTAAAGTCTCTGCCTTCAGCTTGGGTCATGATCCCGGGGTCCTGGGATCAAGCCCCATATCGGACTCTCTGCTCGGCAGGGAGTCTGCTTACCCCCTCTCTCTCTGCCTGCCTCTCTGCCTACTTGTGATCTCTGTCAAATAAATAAATAAAATCTTAAAAAAACCCACCTCACTTAAAAAAATTGGGAAAAGTCCAAAAAAAAAAAAAAAAATCCAACAAACACACAAAACAGCACTGGACATTACTAGTTATCAGGGACGTGTAAATTAAAACTACACCTGTACACTTACTAAAATGGCTAAAATTAAAGAGTTACAAAACCAAGCATGGGTGAGAATGTGGTGTCAACTGGTACTTTCATGTAAAATGATACAAATACTTGGGAGAACAATTTGGCAGTTTCTTAAAAATCTAAATGTAGAATAGCAAATCCATTCTTAGGTATTTATCCATAAAAAAGACCATTTCCTAAAAAGAACTCATACAAGAATGTTCATTGTATCTCTATTCACAATAGCCAAACTCTAGAAAGAAACCAAATGTATGAACAGCCTGGTTATCGAGATGGCTACTAATCAATAATAGAAAGTCAAAAAATGCTAATACACCCAACATGGATGAATCTCACAGATGTGATGAGTATGACAGCTAGACACAAGAGAACATGTTGTATAATTCCATTATATGAAGCTCTAAAACAGGCAAAACTAATTTAAAGTGAACAGACCTTCAGTAAGGATGTTGTATGTGAGGTAAGGATACCATTATATCTTTTCCAAATAGTTACCCAGTCCTTTAAAAAAATAAAAAATAAAAAATAAATAAAAAAATCCGGGGCGCCTGGGTGACTCAGTTAAGTGGCTGCCTTCAGCTCAGGTCATGATCCCAGGGGCCTGCTTCTCCCTCTCCCTCTGCCTGCTGCTCTCCTACTTGTGCTCTTTATCTCTCTGTTGAATAAATAATAAAGAGCTTAAAAAAAAAATTCCAACTTTCTATCACATACTTTCTACTTTACTCCATTTGTCCATTAATACCGCACTACTGCACTGCTTTGATTAGAGAAACATAATGGCCTCTTTTCATATCTAGTAGGGCTAAGCAACAACTCCAACTTCAGCAACTGTTACACTTTTTCAGTTTTCTTGACTATCTTGAGCAAACACCTGCCCCTCTCCCTCCCACCAAAATATACCTGAAAATCAACTTGTCTAGCTTGTGAAATAATTTTTTACAATTAAGTTGGCAATGAATTAGCTTGAAGAGAACCAGTAACTTTGTTAATTTATCCAATCCAAGTACATGGAATGTCTTTCCATTTGTTCCAAGTACATTTTTTTAGGGGTCAAGAATATTTTAAAGTTCTCCTTAAGTTTTGAAAAAGATAAAATTGTAACCCTACCTACACCATTCAATACCCTCACTCAAGGTCACCATTGTAACATTTCTTGTTACATTTAATTCCTAGGCATTTTGTCTTTCTGTTGCTGTAATAAATGGACATTTGGTTCCATGAGATCTTCCAATTGGTTATTGTTTATAACTACACATTTTTCTTCATTACCTTCCCATTCCATTACTTCACTGACTTCTTACTATCCACATGAAATTTTCTTGATTGACTTGATTATTCTCATGTATCTTTTCCAATTCTTATGCATATAATTTTATTCTCCCTTGCCCTATAGTGGCTAATACCTTCAAAATGAATGTAGTGGAGGGGCGCCTGGGTGGTTCCATCCTAAGCATCTGCCTTCAGCTCAGGCTATGGTCCCAAGGTCTTGGGATTGAGCCCAGCATTGGTCTCCCCTGCTCGGCGGGAACCCTGCTTCTCCCTCTCCCATTCCCCCTACTTGTGTTCCCTCTCTCGCTGTCTCAGTCTAATAAATAAAAAAATAAAATCTTTAAAAAAAAAAAAAAAGAATGTAGTGGAGATAGAAAACCATCTTTGATTTGTTCCTGACATTAGTGTAAAGGTATCTGGTAATTAGCGTAAAGGTATCTGGCTTTGGGTTAAGGTATGTGTATGTGTGCGTACGCCTGATGTTAAAAAAGGTCTTATCAACTCTGTTATTAAATGTTTCCCTTGAAACAGGTAGTGAATTCTCCCAAGTGAGATTAAAGCATCCCTGATCTGTTCTTCACTCCAGTGACATACTGAGTATGATAATGGTCTTTGGAAGGTGTTTCACTCCTAATTACACTAAGTAGCCTAAGTAAGTGTTGTGTTTTGGTATTTGTTGTGTTTTTTTTTTAAATCAAGCATCAATGCTGAAATCTTAACAGTGCCTGGACAGCTGTTTTTGCTTCCTCTTATCTACTAACATAATGAAATATATTAACAAAGCACATAATACTGAACCACCTTCATTCCTGGAATTAATCTCACTTGGTCGTGGTATGTCACACTTACTGTATTGCTGGATTATATCTGAACATTTAAAGGTCTGTAGTTTTCTTTTTCAATGTTATCCTCAGTCAGGATATGTTATCAGTAATTGGTTTAAATAAAAAGACTGGGAAGTTTTATGTACTGGAATAGTACTAGAACTCTCTGTACTGGAATTATCTGTTCTTTGAGGTTTCAAAGACATGTATTAAAGACTTCTGGGCCTGAGTTTCTTTTGGGTGATGAGTTTTTTGACAATTTTCCCTATTTCCTGATAAGGCTAGTTAATAATTTATCTATTGTGATTTTTCCTCCTCCAAAAATCAGTTCTTGGATTTTTATCTCCTCCTATATTACTTTTGTTTTTATCTTCATTCCTTTTTTTCTTGAATATATGCCATTTCTTCCCCCCAATCTGTTACGTTTTAAGAATAAAAAGTCTTCGAAAGACCAAAAGCTCAGGTTCCTAATGAGAAGATTCCTACTCAAGTAAGACCTATGTACCTCTCAACTCTCAATTTCGGACAAAGACTACCTTGTATTAACCACTTTTAAAAGCTGGTAAATGTTCATCATATATTTTGAACAATATTTAATTTTATTAAGCACAGGCAAAAAATTAAAATATGAAAAATAACTAAAGTAAAATTATACTCACTGCATTATTCTCCAACTTACCTTTTTAAGACTTATTTTAAACTTGCAAATGTCCCAAGTTAAAGAAAATTGTACTGCATGTCTACAAACTCTATGCTGACCAATGATTTCTCACATTTTTATAGCAGGTATGTAAAACCTAAGCCTAAAACAAACTTAAAACCTTTGTAATAAAATGCAATGTTGGGTGCCTGGGTGCCTCAATCAGTTGAGTATCTATCTGCCTTCTGCTCAGGTCATGATCCCAGAAAACTCTCTGCTCAGTGGGGCGTCTGCTTCTCCCTCTCCCTCCACCCTTTTCCACTCCTGCTTCTGTGCGCGCTCTCGCTCTCTCTCGAGTAAATAAAATCTTTTAAAAAAATTTTTTTAAGTGCAATAAAGGAGTCATAATGAGGCAATGTTTTACTTAAATTGTTGCCTAATTATTACAGGACATACAAAATGATAAAAAATTCCAGTGTTTGTTATATGAAACTAAAGGCTATACTATACTTTCTAATAACTTACTGTGTAAATTGTTAAGGTTTTCTAGTATTTGATACGTATAAATGAAATAATCCATTAACAGAATTTACTGAGAGCTCAAATTCTGTACCCTATTACTAAAAATAGTCAAACTGTCAATACCATGTCTAATAATATGCTCCTACTGCACTGTACACAAAGACAACTGGAATTCCCACCATTTTTAGGAAAAATTCTTTGTAACTGCTGTATCATCAGTCTGAATTTGTGCTAACTATGGTTTTAAATGCTGCTGTTCTTTATAAAGTCTTATTATTTCTTACTTCCCTTGATCACTGGTTCTTAAATTTTCATACAGAAATGGACAGAGGCAGGTAGGCCTTCTAACTGGGCTAAAAAAAATCGGGTCAAACAAGTGAGACGATCACTCTGTCTGCAGTTTCCATTACGTATTTCATATGAATTAAAATACCATAAAAGACTTTAAGAAATGTATGGGACATCTGGGTGGCTCAGATGGTTAAGCATCTGCCTTTGGCTCAGGTCATGATCCCAGCATCCTGGGAAGTCCTGTATCGGGCTCCTTCCTCAGTGGGGAGCCTGCTTCTCCCTCTCCCTCTACTGTTTCACCTGCTGTGCTCTCTCGCTATCAAATGAATAAATAAAATCTTTAAAGAAAAAAAAAAAACAACTTTAAGAAGTGCATCATACGTACCATATACAAACATTAAACATTCACCACTCATCCATAAATTCTAAAGAAAATTCTGGAAAGACACAGTACAAGGCTAAAATAATTTACCAACTATTACACTGAGTCTTTTAATGGAGCTGGTAGGGGTAGGAAGCAAGTAAAAAACACTTACCATTTGACAGCTAAATTCTGTACCTCTCCATTTTTATCTTCCAGTAACTTCAAAATCATTTTCACTACTTTCCTTTCACTGTCATCATCCAACTTGATGGAATCTTTCTGCAGTTCTGTCATCAAATCATTCGTAGCCATAAACCTATCAAAAAATTAAATTTGTTGATGATTTAAATTTTTTAAGCATAAAGATCGTATCTTTCAAATCTAATGCTATCATCCTTACCTAACTATCTTAAGTCCTAACAAACTCTTTTAAATAAGGTACCATCACTTTAAATTATCTTCCCCAGGTCAGTTCTATTTTAAGTTACTGACAGGATCTACCATGAGTGCTCTTTCATTTTAATAATTTTCATTTTCATAATTAATTGTATCACTGCTTTTAAGAGGAGAAAAACTCCTCTTTATCTTTTCCTTTGCATGTGATTTGAATTTTATCTAGGAAGTCTTTAACTACAAACATAATACCTTCCTATATAATATTCTCTGTTGGATTGATGGACAGGAGTCACATATTAAAAAATTACTGGGAAATTTCCAAAATACAATTTCTCACTTCCACTCCAACTCCCATCACAAGGTTTATCAGGTGTATTTTCAAAATGGTGAAGAGGCAATTCTAGAACGTTTTTCCATCTGACATCCAGCCCCCTCCCCTTAAGAACTACCGCCAAAGACAAGTTTAATACTGAATAAATAGCCTAACAAAAATCCCAGAGTGATCAACTGTCTAATCTCAGCTTTAAATGAAAGGGTTGAATAGGAAACAAAAAAAGGTAAATAGACTCTCATTTTTTCCTCATAAATCTCACTGGCCAATTCATTGTTTTAAAAGTAATTTCTCAAGAGTAACAGATAATCACACTGAAAGAAAGCCCCCCCAATCTGTCTGAAGGCCAAATGAATTTTTCCCCTAATTCTGGCTCTTCTCTACCTATTGAAATAACCTAACTACAGTAACAAATACTTAAATGTCTTTTTCATGTATCTGAATCAGATCAAGTTTGAGTAAAAGTGTACTATTTCCACAGTCTGGCAACCGTGGCCATTGCTGCTATAAACATTGGGGTAAAGATGGCCCTTCTTTTCACCACATCTGTATCTTTGGGGTAAATACCCAGTAGCGCAATTGCAGGGTCATAGGGAAGCTCTATTTTTAACTTCTTGAGGAATCTCCACACTGTTCTTCAGAGTGGCTGCACCAACTTGCATTCCCACCAGCAGTGT
>PISX010007278.1:0-90527 GCA_004024625.1 Mellivora capensis | reverse complement strand
GATAGGGAGGGAGACAAACCATAAGTGACTCTTAATCTCACAAAACAAACTGAGGGTTGATGGGGGGAGGGGGTTTGGGAAAGGGGGGTGGGGTAATGGACATTGGGTATGTGCTATGGTTAGTGCTGTGAAGTGTGTAAACCTGGCGATTCACAGTCATGTACCCCTGGGGATAAAAATACTTTATATGTTTATAAAAAATAAAAAATTTTTTTAAAAAAAGCAACAACTTCTGAGGTAATTCTTCAAAGGTAAGGACATGAAGCCTGGAGCTCCACAAACAGTAAGAAAATGTCTGTTTTCTTGGTGATTGTTTGAGAACACTAGTCCTTTACTTAATCTTGAATTTGTTCAGGACAACATAGGGCCATCAGTAAACACAGCTATTGCTGGTGAAAACTATAAAATTCAGCCTAGAGGCAAAGTTGTCAATTTTCTTCAACTGAAAATCTCCTGCTTTGGGGGAAAAAAAAAGGGGGGCTTATCTATGGCCTAATGCATTCTTTCTCTTGTGAAACTATTATCATCTTTCTTGATCTTTTTTATGAGAAAGAGGAATCTCTCTCTCTCTCTCTCTCTCTCTCTCTCTCTCTTGCATCCTTTCGGAAATGTGCTTTTTTACAAAAAATATTTTTTCAGGTAGGAGGCCATTTTGTCTCATCTGTCTCTTTGGAGGATAATTCCGGGTTACTGTGCTGGGATTTAACTGAATATGACTCTTGTCGAAGTCATCTGTGACTTCTTGTTGTTTTCTGCTTGGTCAAAGCTTTTAAAAAAGGGAAACAAAACACCAGCTCTCCAAAGCACTCCCTTTCTTACCAAGACAGCATACCTATCATCAAATCATTATTCATATCAACTATTTTCCACCTCGAATGAACAATGAAAGCCTATTTCCACATAATACTACAAAACGTCACTAATTTAAAATACTCTAGGGAAGCCTAGGACAAGGTGGGCTAAGGGATAGGTTAGGAAAGATCAGACCACTTAAAAATCTGGATTACATCTCATTTTTAAAGAAACATTATTTTATTCAAGTACACAAAAAGCAAAAACATATTTGAAAGCTAAGATAATAGTTAAGATTTATTTTTAAGCGTGTATTTCATAGTAAGTCTGCAACTCATTCATACAAATAGGTTTGGAGTATCTACTAGATTCCAAGCACTATTCCAGGTGAAAATATAATCCATAAGCAGGACAAAGTTCTGATGCCCATGGATTATGCTCCAGTGGGGAGCAGATAGTCGAATACATGATACAATTTCAGGTCATCTTAAGCTTTTGAAGAAAAATGAAGCAGGTAGGAGGGTGGCATGGATGGAGTGACTGTTGCTAGCAGGTGCTCAGGGAGGGATGCTCTGATTGAAAGTAGGCTGTGAGTCATAAGAAGCCCTGCAGGAGAACAAGTACAAAGGCCCCAAGGTGAGAACGAGCTTGTAATGCTCAAAGGCCAAAAAGAAGGCCAGGATGGCAGAGGGAGCAAAGGGGAGCCTGACAGGAATGACATCAGTCAGGAAGGTCATGAAGGCCCAGATGAAGGGGAGGCCAGAGGACCACAGCATGACGATGAGTTTTCAGTGTAACAGAATTTCAAAGGCAGAAGAGTTTGGTCCTAATCTACACTGACATCCCCAATATGATCCTGAACAGAGGCACACAGACCCACTGAAGCCACGTGGCCATAGCTAACTGACCCAGGGCTGATTCTTGACCCAACAGAGCCAGTCAGAGAGGACCTCAGTCTCTACTAGTGGCAAGAGTAAGTTCAGGAGTGATGGATGGTAGGGTTCTGCCCTGTGGGCCAGAGACACGGAGCACTGCCCTGCAGTAAACGGAGACGGATCCGTTACAAGGGACCCATCAAGGCCCCATAACACATCTAGTCTTACTCCTAGCCTCATGAGGCCCTGTTGCCTCCTACTCTTCATTCTGAGACTGTATCCTTCTAGTAAATTCCCCCTCCTGCTTGGGCCAGCTTTGCTTCTCTATTTTTTAAAACCAAAGACTCCAACTAATAAATAAGTTGCCCAACTCCACCTCTTTGCCTCATGGCATCGCACGAGAGGCTGTGGTTGCTGGAATTGGCTACAGTGGCTGGTCTTAGCTCACCAGAGGAATGATGAGCATCTCTTTTCAAATCCAGGTTCAGTGATGTTGTGTCAGTCACAGAGGGAGTATTTATATTACCAAAAAAAAAATGGCGAACGTTATAAATCAGTGCTTTTTTCTTTTTCTTTTTCTTTTTTTTTTCAGAAAGTTGGATGTTAAACATCTAGCAGCACACCTGTCCAGAGGTGAGAACCAACAGGCTCTAGAGTCAGAGTTCACATCCCAACTCTGCCACAACTCTGCTACTTCTCATCTTAGGTAAGCTATTTAACCTCACTGGCCACAGTCTCCTCACTGTAAAACGGATATTAGGATCATTGACGGCGAAGTAAGATAATACGTATAAGGTGCTTGGGACAGTACCTTTTTTTTTTTTAGGGTTTTTTTTTAATGATTTTTTTTTTTTTACAAAAGTTTATCCTTAAATAAAGAACCTATTTATCCTTAAATAAGAACCTAAGACAACACTTTCTTCTAGCTATACATGGCAATACAGGATGTGACAGGGAATCCAGATGTTTAAACAGGAATGCGATTAAGGATCACCAAGTCTCAGGAACAAGGAACAGCTTACTTTTCCTAGATGCCTTAATTCCACCTGTGGCCAGGGGACCCGTCCCCTTGGCCTCTGTTCATCTTTCTGTTTCTGCTTGAATGCCTTATCTTCTTTGTCCATCTCCTTGGCCTGCTTCTTGGGTGTCTTCTGGCCATCTTTGTGGCCAGATGTGGCAGCTGCTGCTCCGTGTGTCATTTTTAAAACCAGGGATGTGAAGAAGGCCATATTGGTTGGATGCTCCTACTGACCAGAGGAGGTTGGGGGGGCAATGAGAAGAGAGAGGCACAGACCACCAATAGTTAAGGTGTGGTCAGCAGCAGAAGAGACCATGAGAAGCAAACATGGCCCAATGGACACTGAGGAGAATCTGACATCCCAGAAGCCAAGGGAGGAGACCGTTCAAGTAGGACACAGAATACTTCCTGAAAGGCCAGTCAGATCAAGGTCAGACAACACACAATGGATTTAGCAACAAAGAAGCACATTGACTAACAAGGTGAGAGGTGGGTCCCTGGAAATGTGGGGAACAGAAGCCAGAAGAAAGCTCGCATCTCATGGAATTTCCAGACCGTAGCCTGTGGCACGACTGGCTGTAGCCTGGTGGTTAAGTGCTCTGTTCCCGAAGTCCTACTTCCTGAATTCAAATTCTGCCCTTGCTGATCATGGGTAAAGTCCCCAGCAGCTCCGTGAGAACCAAGTCCCACAGATAATCCGGGCAAACACAGAGGACCTGCCCACAGTAACCGTCAGCATGGTTAGTTAAGTAGTGGTATTATTCCCATTGAAATTAGAAACAAAAGTTAGAATGTTTTGTGGTTCTGAAGTCTGTTCTGTTCACCAAGACATGAAACAGAAGCTATTAGTACATGACCCTGAAACTGTGAAAACTAATGTACCATGGTTCACAGATGATGTGATTATATGCTTACAGTGCCCAAAGGAATCAACTGAAAAACTTTTAAAATTAATAATAGAATTAAATCAATGTCTGGATAAAAGAGGTGTATGTACTTTAAAGTCAACAGCCTCTGCAAATCATTTCTCAGAATTTGTCCAACAGAAATAAAAGTACCAATGGGCCAAGGGAAATGTTCCAGGATAAATAGGGGGTTACTAAGGGAAATATGTCAGAGCATACTCTCTTGGAACGTTCTTTCTCTGTAACCCTAGCTCTCAAGTTCTCATTTCCATTCCTGGTTGAATCTGTCCTCTTCCCAGTTCAAAGTACTTCTGGCATTTCTGGCTTAAAATGCATTCTGTTAGGATTCTCCCCAGCTCCCCCTGTTGTCTCCCCAGCCAGGATCCATGTTTGGGGTGAGAAGGACAGGCCTTGCTGATGACCCTGTCCTTGTGAGGGGTGACCTTGTCCTCTCTGGCTTCAACTGAGAGATATTCATCTTGATGATATTGGGCATCGACCTCCCTGACCTTAGCACTCAGCCCACCCTCCCTGGCTGATGGTACTTCCCACTGTACTCTCAGTGCAGGCCTTGTGGGATGATTGCTTATGTGCAAGTCCTGTGGTTCTGTCCTGCTGACTTAGACCCCACCTCAGTTTGGATGGTTCTACTCATCCTCCAAGAATCAACTCTATTTTCTATGCCATCCCTGGAGTGGGCTTCGCATCGTACATTCTCCACAGAGTCCCCATGGCTCTCAGTTTTCATCCCCCTCCCATCCATCTTTGGAGGCCTTGGAAGACCTATTCCAGTACTCTTTCTGTAACTGGCAGGAGTCAAGGCTTAGGGGACGTAGCTAGGAAGGCCCTATCTGCAAAAACCTGTTGTGTTGCCGTTACCACCTTGTTCTATTTCTAGCCCCCAGATGTTGCTACAAAGAAGGTCCATGATTTTAATTTTTTTTTAAATTCCTCCTCAGGGTGTTTCTATTCACCCTACAGACAGAGACATAGCTTTTGTGCTTTTATGTCAACATATCTTCCTAAGGGCAGCAATAACAGTCAAAAGATTTAGTTATCCTCAGAGCACAGACAGCAATCCATCAGTATGGCTCTAGCCTGGTTCTCTAAGTAGGACTTACTGAGTAGGAATCTACCTATGATGCCTACATGATCCCTCAATGATCATACTAAATGTAAATGGTCAACAACACAGTTTTATTTTTGCTTAAGATTTTTTTTTTTAATTTGACAGAGAGAGAACACAAACAGGTGGACCAGCGGGCAGAGGGAGAGGGAGGCTCCCTGCTGAGCAAGAGCCCAATATGGGATTTGATCCCAGGATCCTGAGATCATGACCTGAGCCAAAGGCAGCCATTTAACCCACTGAGCCAAGCAGGTGCCCCAACAGCACAGTTTAAACTCAGAGGTGGCTAGATTGAGTGACAGAGTAAGAACCAACTCTGTGTTCTGTACAAGAAACAGACTTTACATATAATGTCACAAGTAGGTTAAAGGTAAAAAGATGAACAAGGTGTGCCATGCCAACACTAATCAAAGGAAGCCTGGAGCAGCCATATTGGTTTTAGACAAAGTAGACTTTAGAGTGTATAACAGGCATCGTCATCATTAGCAGCCAAAGTTATATATCCTTCAAGTTTAGCAAGGACAGAATTAAGAGATCATATTGCATGCCCTCCCCCCAGCATGAAAATCAAATCCCCCAAGTTACATTACATCCCCACACTGAGGGAGGGCAAGTCTAGGTGACAGAGAGCCTTGCAGAACTACATGGAGCTGGGGCACACAGTTCCCCCAAGAAGGGATTCAAGGACACAGAGTAAAAGCAGCATATGTCCACAACCAATGGATACTTAGGGACTGACTCTGTCCCTAACACATCACTCAGGTGTAAAGCAAAGCAAGAACAACATGTCAGTGATGGAAAAGAGATTCGGGAGTTCTGAAATAGCCTTTTGCCAGGAAATGACCCTCTGAGAAAACAGACAAAGAAATAATTTCTGTTCAGAATTCATTAGCACAAACTCTAAATTTGGAGACTCCAGGAGTGAAAGAAGATGTTAACATTGAATCCAGGTTTTCAGGAAAGAAACACGGTGTTATTTTACAATGCTCTATTTTTTTGTACTCCAGTGGACTTACTCAGATGTTCCTGTCATCCTTCAACATTGCCCCAAAATAATTTCCTCCAAAAATATAATCCAAGCCTTATCTCACCATGTAAATTTGGGAACTCTCCCCACCAACTTCCAGCTCATAAGACACAGAAAGGCTTCTTGAGGGCAGATAAGACTTAGGATTGAGTGGAACACCTCACAGCACAGTCTCTGAATGAAGGAGAATTTAGGGACCTTCTCTTCCACCCTCTCTCCCACAGGGGTTGAGACAACTAAGCACTCACAGGTGACCTTCGGGAGAGACTGGGTGACTGATTTTGATGTGTGCTGATTTAGCTTAATTGGTTAATGTCTTAATAACTATTTGAAATAGACTTATTTTTCACTCAGCGTGTTTTACAACATAACAGAGTCTCACATACACACACACACACACACACACACACACACACACACACAAACCAACCACCACCCATCCCCCCAAAAATGAAGCCAGAGCCTCCAGTATTTCTCTAGAATGGAATCTACGCACTACAGGTCTTCAATCTAAGGGTTGTAAAAGTTTGCCACCTGCTGACCTTTTGCTGAAGTACCTGGTACCTCTTTGAAATACTGGAAACAATCATAATTCAGGGCCAGCAACACACAGCGAGGTCTGTAGTCTTTTACAACTATTTCCCAGTAAAATGTGAAGAGGCTTTTTTTTTCTTTTTCTTTTTCTTAAAATAAAATACTAAGGGAAGAGAACCAAAAGCTCAAAGATCTCACAAAGACATGAAAGCGTTCAGTGCTAACGTTCATTTGAAGGCCCTCTGCTGGTCACCCTCATTACTTGTCTCCTTAGTGTAAGGGAAAAAGAAAAAGAAAAAAAGGAAAGTAATCACAAAAAGTTGAGAACTGTGAGACTCTTTTCTACCATTTTTCAGTCCTCTCACCCACTCCAGCATTTCTTTCTCTGTTTGTTTTCCTCTCCGGGGTTTGAGTCAGCTGCCAGGCATTCCTTATCCCCCTTTCTGGAAAACAGGTCAGTGGCTCTGTCCCTGACCTTCAGTCTTGTCCTGAGCTGGCTTCAGTTTTTCCCATTAGCCTTTGCAAAGTCTGTGTTATCTAGCCGATGGCTTCTTTCCCAATGTCGTATTTCAGAGGCATTCTCAAATATAGGCTATGGAGGACATACCGAGTATTGAAAATAATATCTAAGGACCAATAAGCTGGGAGCTCGAAGAGGCAGACACATTGGGGCATCAGCAGGTATCACCAAGTGATGTCCTGCAGACCAGGCTGAGGTCAAGTCAGGACTAGGTGCATCACGCACGGAATTCTGAGGGCGGAGTCTGTCCCACTACTTAGTCTCCCTTCCCTACTCCCAGTTTTAAATTTTTCACTGTCTCTATTTCCTCTTCCAAATCTGTTGGGCCACTCTGCATCTCTTCCCTTTATCCTGCACGCTGGAATCCGCCTGGAAATATTGGGAAATAAAATATCTGTCTATTTGTCTATAAGTGAGAGAAAGGTAAGCCGGAGGAGTTTTGAAATCCCTTGGGATCATCTGATTCTATGGTGATCAATCAATTCACTGCAGATCTGATTTAAAACATGCTAAAATGGGGACACCCGAGTGACTCATTTGGTTGAGCTTCCAAATCTTGGTTTTGGCTCCGGTCATGATCTTGGGGTGGTGAGATGGAGCCCCTCCCCTGGTTCTGTGCTTGGCACAGAGTCTGTTTTAGGTTCTTTCCCTCACCTTCTCCCTCTCCTTTTCTCCCTCCCCCAGCTCACATGCTCATGTTCTCTCTCAAATAAATTAATTAATTAAATTAAAATACTCATATAGACACAAATGAGTTGCAAGTCTTTTCAATAAATGAAAACTAGATAATAAAGATTGACCTATAAGAATTATGACTTGTGGGCACCTGGGTGGCTCAGTTGGTTAAGCAACTGCCTTCAGCTCAGGTCACAATCCCGGAGTCCCGGGATCGAGTCCCACATGGGACTCCCATCTCCACAGGGAGTCTGTTTCTCCCTCTGACCTTCTCGGTGCTCAAGCTCTCTCTCACTGTCTCTCTCTCTCAAATAAATAAATAAAATCTTTTTAAAAAAGAACTATGACTTGTAAAGGCATATGATTATAATAAAACTTATCATCAGCAAGTCAATATGGAGGTCCAAAGACAATGAATAGGAGATTGCAGCAAATACAGACAAGAAAACGTATTGCCAGAGCTAGAAATCTTTGAATTGTAGGTGACAGTCTTCATCACAGTTTCTTAACAGAAATCCTTGATGACATATAGCTGCATCAGACCCTGAGAAGCAGGGTCTGATATAGACTTATAGAAACTCATAGTTTCTGGCCAGAGATTTAAGGTTCATCTAAGCCTTGTAAATACTTTTAAATATTCTAGAATAGACTACTTCTCAATGAGTACCTACTGTGTTGCTGCTTTATTGTTGCATAACAAACCACTTCAAAATTTAGTGGCTTCAAACAATTATTTATTGCTCAAATTTTGCAATTGGATGGAGCTTGTTAGGGCAGCTTATCTCTGTACCATATGACATCAGTTGGAGGCACTTCTGGTACTAGAAGTTTCATGTCCAAGATGACTCACTCACATGTTGGCAAATTGTTGTTGGCTATCAGCTGGGAATTGTCAGCCCAGGACTTCAGTTCTTTTCCCTGTTTTCCATCAGAGTCTCTCCATGTGGTTGCTTGGGCTTCCTTATGCCATGGCAACTGCTTCCAGGAAGAAAATGGAAACTATCACTTCTCTTAAAGGCTGGACTTGAAACTGGCATAATATTACTTTTGTCATATTCGATTGGTCAAAGGAGTCAGAGGCCTAACCCAGATTCAAGAGTATGGGGAATACATTTTTCATATGTATAAATTCAGCCTCAGAAATATTAAGCAACTTAGTAATACAATATGAATTTAGAGAAAACAGAAAAGAGCACTGAGGGAAATTTTCTTTTTCTTTCACCGCCCAAGACCACTTTCAACTTCTGCTTCTTGCAGAGTCCCTGGAGAAGAGAAGAGAAACAAAGGGGAACAGGAAGAGAAGGTATAAGGGAGACATTCAGAGATTATCAAGAGAGTTGTTTCTCCAAACACACCAAGATGCAAACTCCATGGGGGTAAGGACTGCCATCTGGTTTGTTCCCTATTGTTGACCCCACACTAGCCTAGCCCAGGAGCTTCATGAATATCTGTTGAATGAATAAGTGAATGAATGAATAGGTGGTAGGAAAAGACCACTCAAGTTTTGATGCAGCTGAACAGAGTCGGTAGAGGGTTTGGATTTGCATAAATATTTTATATAAGCAAAAATAAAATTAAATTAAAAATTAAAAAGCATCATCTAAATATTGAAAAAAATAAACCTAAGTATATCAAATTGGTGACATAACCACACAGAAAATAATTGTTTCAAGTAACTGTGAAACTTAAAAGAAACTGTGAAAAGCATCTTAACTCCATATCCTGAGTGGGATATAAGATAAAAACCTAAGGATAAAAGAACCATAAATACTATGACTTGTACTGGTTATCTTACTGATAGTAGTAATATTTGAAATGATCATGTGTTTGTTATAGACTAAAACATGTAAATAATTATGAACCAAGATTTTCAGCATAAAAGATAAATTTAAAATCAAAGAAGGTCAATAAAACCGTATATTCTAAAATCCAAATTGGAAATTTTAATGTGAATGCATGATTCTTTTTCCTTTTTAAAAAATATATATTTCCCAGCTCTAGCCACTAAAAAGGGCTGGAAGCAATAACAAGCCAGTAGTTTTGAGCACACCCTCCACCCAAATGGTGTCTTCTAAAGACCACATCCTACCAAAAGAAATCAGGACAGTTTGGAGAAATGACTGATTCCAGTGAACAGCAGGAGGGGGCAAGATGATCTGGGCTGCTTTGTTGTGCAAGAAAGTGAAGAAATTATTGAGTGCTATTGCAATCATACTTAAAAGTGATAGTAGCCATCTGAAGGGGTTCCAATGGCCAAAGATGGATTAATTTGAGCAAGGAAAATAACTGCAATGAATTAAAAACATGAAATATTAAAAAATCTATTAGTTCAGGGACGCCTGGGTGGCTCAGTTGGTTGGACGACTGCCTTCGGCTCAGGTCATGATCCCGGAGACCCGGAATCGAGTCCCGCATCAGGCCCCAGCTCCACGGGGAGTCTGCTTCTTCCTCTGACCTTCTCCTCGCTCATGCTCTCTCACTGCCTCTCTCTCAAATAAATAAATAAATTCTTTTAAAAAAAAATCTATTAGTTCATAATAAAAACAAACAAAATGATCACTTTGGAGATCTCTACCACACCAACTCATTATTCTTAAATTTAGTAAATAATAGGAAAGAACTAGCAATTAATACTGCCTTTACTATGTGTACTGGATTTCAGCATAACCAAATAGCCTGAAAGAAAATTCTTCTTTGTAGAAACATTTCTACAAAATAAATGCAAACAGAATGATAGAATTAGATGCACACCCCTTTGCAACCCCTAATAAAATGATGACTCAAAGCAATGAAAATCAGTGAATACTAAATCTTTGGATGAAACAGTGATGGAAGCTTTGTAATGGAGAGATCAGGTTGGCACAACCTGAACCCAGTGACCAATCTTTTTATTTTTTATTGAAGCACGTATCAGGAGCTATGAAGGGTCTGAGATTTTACTCTATTTACAAACTAACAGATTAACCTGCCCAATTTCATGGAACTAATTAAATGTATAGACTCTGGGTTAAAGAGTACGGTAGTTAATTTTATGTGTTAGCTTGACTGGGCCATGGGGTATCCAAATACTTGCTTAAACATTATTTTTGGGTGTGTCTGTGAGGGTGCTTCTAGATAAGATTAACATTTGAATCGTAGACTGAGTAAAGCAGATTGCCCTCCCCCTGTGGGTGGGCCTCATCCACTCCATTCAAGGACTGAATAGAACAAAAAGCTGAGAAAGAAAAAATTCGTTCCATATTCAAGCTGAAACGTTGAAGTCCTCCTGCCTTCAGACCTATCACTATCCTACTACCAGCTCTCCTGCTGGGCAGGCCTTTGGACTTGGACTGAAACTTAACACCAGTGATTCTCCACTGTCTCAAAGCTGCATGATACAGTCTTGGCCTTCTTAGCCTCCATAATCTTGTGAGCTAATTCCTCACAATGTATCAGTCTCTCTGTCTCTGTCTCTGTCTCTCTCTCTCCCTGCCTCCAGCCGCCCCTGCTCCTGCCGTGTCTGTGTGTGTGTGTGTGTGTGTGTGTGTGTGTGTGTGTGTGTTTCTCTGGAGAATTCAGTCTAATACAGAGACCCAGGACCATCAATTACTCACAGCAATAGCAGTGGCTATTTTTAATATCATCATTTTTACTGGTCCCCTGAGCCTCATTTTACTGGTTTCCTGAGCCTCATTTCTAATAGAGCAACCGGAAAAGGGTCAGGTGACCTTGTACATGTAAGTGGGTTGCTTTACAGGAAAAAAAATCCCAAACTTAGAGAATCCTGATATTGGACACTGTACAGCAAGCTTTTCTGTCCTTTGCTCCAGCAACAGACACTATCTCTTTCTTCATATGCAAACATCCTTGAAAAGATAATGTAGACAAATGGCAGTGAAAATCTTGTCTTGCAAAACCTAGGGAAATGCAAGCGCCCCATGGAGAACAGTCTCCCATTAGTTTAATCTCCAGATCAATCTTAACATCACTAAAAATGGGACAGCATATGTCTCCTGATATGATGCAAGAGGTACACAGCACCACTCGGAGTTATTCTTGCCAAAGAGGGTGAATCTAATCAAGCCTAGAGATCTCCCTGCTAGCTTGAAAGTAATAGAAGAACAAACAGAAGAACTAGGGGATAAAAGAACAAGTTGGACGAGGAGGCGATCATCCAAATCTAGAAGTTGGGAAATTGTACACAATACACGACCCAATGTCTTCAACAAATAAGTGGAATTTTAAAAGATGGGAGGAGAGGGAATAGTTACGGGTTAAAAGAGACTTGGGAAATGATGCCTCATGTAGACCTTGTTTGATCCTAACTTTAGGTTCATTTAGTGAACCAAAGCTTTGAACATGGATGGGGAATTATATATTATTAAAATTACATGAAAGTATTATAATTGTTAGGGTTATGTTTTTAAAAATCCTTGTGTGTTAATTACTGAGATATTTATGGTCAAAATGATATGATGTCCACATTTGCTTTAAATTACTTCACCACCAATACCACCACCAACAAAAGTGGAGGAGAAAGAGGGAACAAGCTTGGCAAGATGTGGTTAATTGGTAAAGCTGGTGACAGTGGACAAAAGTTCATAATACTATTTTCGCCTATTTAATTTTGAAAGTTTCTATTGAAAATTTAGTAAATAAAACTGTAGAAGAATGAAAAAAGCAAAAACAAAAACAAAAGTGAGAGAAATAAGTTATAAGCATAAAAGGTGGTAGGGGGGCGTGGGAGAATTGCTCTAACTTCGACTTTAGTGGAACATCTCAGATCTTCCGCAAGCCTGCTCTTCCAGAGAATGACTTTCATCTTTTCCTTTCCAATGTAGAATGTTCATACCTTTTGCTCAGTGAGAAGATAGAATTCCTATGGCAAAACAAAACAAGTGAGATGGTTGAAGGAAAGTAGGGAGAAATAGAAGAAGGAAGAGAGAGAAAGATAAGGATACACATGTATCCTCCTTTCTCATGGATTTTATAGTCTAGTGGAGGAGATATCCATTAACACAATAGTCATGCACATGACTGTTTAACCAAAAATGGAGGTAAATGTCATGAAGTTAAAGAGGAAATTTCTATCAAAGCAAACAGCACAAGAACTTGCGAGTCGAAGATGCCCACCCTCCCTAAGGAAGTGACCCTTGCTGGCGTTGAGATCTGAAGAAAAAGTGGATATTACACAGACAAAACAGGTAGGGGAAAGCTATTTAGGACAGTTAAGAGAGAAGTCCTTGACCTTGCGATTCTTTTTTTTTTTTTAAGATTTTATTTATTTGACAGAGAGAGAAATCACAAGTAGGCAGAGAGGCAGGCAGAGAGAGAGAGGGAATCAGGCTCTCCACTGAGCAGAGAGCCCGATGTGGGACTTGACCCCAGGATCCCAAAATCATGACCTGAGCTGAAGGCAGAGGCCCAACCCACTGAGCCACCCAGGCACCACTGACCTTGCTATTCTAAGAGGAGAATACATTGCAGAGGGCACCAGCATACATAAAGGAGGGAGACCCTAGGGGACTCTTAAGGCAGCCCTACTAGAAACAATGATGGCTTACATTGAAATAGTGACAATGGAGATGGAGAGAAGTGGACTCATTGGGCAGGTTTTTATGGAGTAAAATTAGTCCAACTTGGTGATGAATTAGATAAGATGATGGGTATAGATGTTTCCTATTATTCTTGGTATTATTTCTGTGGTACCCCCCACCAAAGCACTGAGTTTTAGGGGCCCCTGTGCTAGCACACCCCTGGATGGGTTGTTGCAGGGTGCCAGGAAAAAGGACCAAGAATTAGGCGGATCCAAGTACTTTACACAAAATCTGGGAAACTATTGGGAGAGAGCTGGGGGCTACTGTCTAACCTCTAAACATCCCCACCCACCACTCTCACACACATGCACTCCTACTGCCACGCTCTGAAGAAAGAATAATTGCTTGATGTCAGGAGCACTGGCTTGGGTTCTGGTTCTGGCTCTTACAAGCAGGGAGATGTTGGTCAGTTCAAGTTTCTGAGTCATGAATGAAAGTGCTGCCATTGAGGTCAAATGACCATGGGACTCTTGACTCCTCTAATGGGCACTGAGCTGATATGTTGAGAGGAAGAAGCTGACAGAGGTAGGAGGCATACAAAGTAGCACTTTAGATCTGGAGGTGATGAGCTCTGCAGTAATCCTTGGAGGCCAAGCTGGTCTTGTCTTGTGAAGTCACCAACATGGTCCTTTTTATTGTACAAATGTAAAGGAAGAAAACTCTCTATGAAATATTTCTGCTTCAGAAAGGGATCTTCACTTTCACTTGGCATAACCAAAGCCTGGGTCCAACTCCACCATGAGAGGGCAAGATCCAGGATTATAGCAGACAAGAGTCTACTCTTTTCTCTAATGATTATAGACATGGGGAGAGGAGAGAAGGAGGCTAGTGTCGATGCTCCCAATTTGCATGAATCCTACCATTAGGCTGACTTTCATCCACAACCATGTCTGTTTTCCTCCATAGTATCCCTTGGAAAGGAAAAATAAAGTCAAAACACAAGACATTGTGCAATACACTATTCATTGCACAAAGCAATGGATTTAAAGACAAAAGAGTCAAAACTCTTTATGTCCACTTACCAGCTGTGTGATCATGCACAAACTTCATACTCTCTGCACCTCCCTCTCCTCATCTGTGGAACTGTGATAATAAAGTCACCTCACCAGGTCGTTTATGATGATTGAATGCAACACTGTGAAGGCACTCAGCATAAATGATTTAGAAAGTGATGATGGATAGTTGCTTTCTTTCTGCTGAAGATGGTAATTTTTTCAGTCATCTGTCCTTGTGCCAGGGAGAAAACCAAAGAAAGGAAAAAGATTTTAACCAGGATCATGTATCATGTGTACGCAGTCTGTCTCCAGTCACTTCTGAGTGTTAGTTAATAGGAACATTAGCTCGCCAAACCCAAAGGCCTGAGGGACAGCATGCTGGAGCTCTCCCTGGTCGACCAAGGTTCTGGCTTTGATGCCACTCTTGTTGGACCAACACCACGCAGCCTTGATACATGAATGTTGATGAACAAACTGTTACATTTGTCCTGTGATGATAGATGCTGGAAGCCAATGTTCATCCCATTGATAGACTTGTTGACTGTGAAAGCTTGCATGGGTCCTCATGAAAAAGGACTTCCACCACCTCCATTTTGACCCCAAACTTTCTAATTGATTAAGTTCTTCTTTCCAGCCCATCTCTTAACTCAGGCAAAAGTCTCTTCAGGCAAAGCATCTCCTGATGGGTCCTGAAACTACCCCTTCACACAATAAGGACTGCGCTGAACCACCAAGACCCTGTGTAACTGAGCCCAAGACAGTGATCGATTTGACCTTCACTGCCCACCTGCACATATCCACCGACCTTTGTCCCACATTTTCCTCATGTAAACCTGGAAGTATTTTTGCAACTTTGGTGACAGGCTTTGAGACGCTAGTCTGCTGTCTTCCTGGTGTTGGCCTCACCAAACTAATTCCTATATATACATATATATGTGTGTGTGTGTGTGTGTGTGTGTGTGTGTGTGTGTATTTGCCCTCTTTCCAGCAGCATTCAAATATACTCAAGGATTTCTCTTATTTTTTTTTAAAGATTTTATTTCATTTATATATTTGACAGAGAGATAGAGATCACAAGTAGGCAGAGCAGTAGGCAGAGGGAGAAGAGGAAGCAGGCTCCCTGCTGAGCAGAGAGCCTGATGTGGGGCTTGATCCCAGGACCCTGAGATCATGACCTGAGCCGAAGGCAGAGGCTTAACCCACTGAGCCACCCAAGTGCTCCTAACTCCCTCTTTTCTTTCACCACTGCTCATTTCTCTGTCTTTGGATTTTGTCAGCAGAAAAGTGGCCGAATGGGTCTGATTGGGATCCCCAGAACAACCCTGCCCCTCGGCTCTACTAAGGACCAATTCTACCTTACACATGACTACCTATGATCAACTACAACTTCTAAACTAGAATTCTCCTGCACTTGAGTGAAAATGTGCTAATTCAGTGTTTCTCAAGTTGTGGTCTCTGGGCCACTTGCTCCTGAAACTTCTGGGGATCTCATTAAAAAGGAAGCAGTCCCCAGCGCTACTGAATTAGAATCTCTGGGTGGGGGTCCAGGGACCCGCACTGTTGCCATCACCACAAGAGTTTGGATGCTCATTGAAGGTTGAGGACTAGTTAACCGATCTCATTCAGACCACTAAGGCTTCAAGAGCTATATATCATAGATGATACCTTAAGCCAGAACAGTGTTTAAGTATATTGAAGTGCTGAATTCCAAAACAGTGATTATAATTTTAGAAATGTGTGTACTCTGAGATGTGTCAACTGGTAGCAAAATCTAATTTTTGGTATTTTACCTACATTAATCAAACACATTGGTTGCACAAAAATGGGCAGATCTGTCCAGAAGGTAATAAAAATGATTGACTAATGGCTTCAACATGGTGTTATATCAGCCTCTCATAATAAGAATATGCGCAGTAGATAACCACCCACCAAGTCAATCATTAGCTGTAACAACTGAACGTGAACCTTCACTTCAGGCTTTTACTTGTCTGCCTTGAACTTAGAATTGGGTTTAAGAAGGAAAAACATTTTACATTACACCAAGGAGCAGAACTTCCACTTCAGGCTTCATTAAGGAAAATAAATATACCTTCTCTTCCCTGCCATTTCCCGTGGTGGAGGTAAAAATTTGGTCAGCGGGGCTGGAGCCAAAGAGACTCATGGTGTGGTTAAGATATTACACACGGGAGAATTGACCAACTACGTAAATGTATTGAGGCTAATGGGAACCAGGTTTTTCAGTGATGGAGAAGGGAGTTACAAACCGATGAGAGGAAAGGATAAGCCCCATGTTGTTGGATTAGAATTGAAGGTTTCAGTGTAAATTCATGGTTTTTAGGATATAGAGATATATGGAGAGATGGATGGATAGATGTGTGTATATGTGTGAGTGTGTCATATTTCCTAGTCTGCTGAGAAGTCCTAAAAGCAATGATATTCCAGTACCAAAGAGTACCAGGTTCACGGTTTCTAAATTCCATTCTCCTCTAAAAGAATCCAGGATTCTTTATTTAAAGAAATGACTGATTCCAGGGTTGTTGCAGGAAAATAACAGCAAGCATAGAACATCGTGTTGTGCCAGAAAGCAAAGAAGTGCTCAAGAAATGCTGCAGGCATGTCCAAAGGACCCGGGAGACAAGCTTGAGGGGTTAATAAATAATAATAGGAACTGATTTTAACACACTGAACAAAATAGAAGTCCATGAGTCCATACGGATATAAATAAATTAATTTACAAATAAATGAAAGGAAATTAAAACCTCTACCTCATAAGAGGATTCCAAATAAGAAATATAGAGGAATAATAGAATTAGAGAATCACCGTTTGGCAACTGTCCTGGTACTAAATGACTTAATCATGAATCATCAATGGATGGGAAAACTAGCAAGTGAAAATTTGATAAGGAACATAATATTTAGATAATCTCAAAGCATCTTTCCACAAAATGTTTTTCATTGCTTATTACTAGATAAGTGAGTAATAGCTACTAAGTTTATGATAAAGTAACCAGCCAGATATCATCTTAATCAAGTGACAAGAGGGAGCAACAACAGTAATAGGACAAATAAATACTACGTACCTCCCGATATTACACATCACTTTGGTAGTGTTCCTGCGAGAAATGGATAATCTGATCCAAACATGGGGAAACACCAAAGAAAACCAAATTGTGAAATATTTTACAGAGTCAGTTTTTAAAACTGTCAATGTTGTAAAAGATAAAGAAAGACTAGGGAATTGTTCTGGATTGAGGGAGACTAAAAGAAATGAAAGCTAACTATTACACATGATCCTAGATTGGATCTTGGACCTATAAAGGATATCATTGGGTCATTACTGGGACAATCAGCAGATTTTTAGTGAGGCCTGTGGATTAAATGATAGTATTATTTAGTATCAGTTTCTTGTGGTTATATAAAAAGAGCCTTTATTTTTAGGAAATACACGTTGAAGTATTCAGGGACAAGGGGGGCTCATATCTACAACTCTCAAATGGTTTAGAAGAAAATTAAGGAATACCCATGGGAGAGGAAATGATAAGGCAAACGTAGTAAAATGTTAATGTAGAGGAAGTAAAACTTGTCATCTATGTTGTTATGTTCTTTTCCTAAGGCCTGCATATGAAGCTGACCAAAGACAGATTAACAGAAGAAAAGGATTTATCCATGTACACTTGGGAGCAAACGAAAGAAGTAGCTGGCTTCTTACATCCTCTGAGTGAGAGGCTTATATACCTAACTTGATAGAGGAAAAGGAGAGAGAAAGGCTTTTCTGGGAAGAATGAATAATTTTCTTTAGGAAAAACAAAAGGGTTTTTAGGAGAACAATTGAAAGATAAGAAAGTGTAGTGTTTGTCTATAGAGGTATGAATGGTCTTTCTGTCTCCCTTGGGGCCATAAAACTCCTCAGTGAAGGAATTTGGGGAAGGCTTTATTCATGTTTTCCCCTCAGGGAGTAGATCTTCCCAAAAGGAGGAATTTATGATAGCTTTATTTTCCAGAAATTGCTGCTTTTAGTCAGATAAGGAAAGCCCCAAGAAGGTTCCTTCCTGCATTTCTTGATTCTCAAATATCTTGAGCTTGAAATAATCTTTATACTAACTCTGAGATTCTGAGTGGTTCCCTACATTAACAATTGGGAAATCTTAATGAAAGATATATGGGAGTCCTCTGTATGATCTGTTGTAAATTTTCTGTAAAGTGAAATATTTCAGAATAAAGAGATTTTAAAGTGAGCATACCCTAATCCCAGAAATTGGAAATGTCATTAAACAAAAAATGTCATCCCAAGTGACAACTCTGAAGGGTGGATTAAATATAAAAGGAAAGATTTAATTTCCATAAATAAGTGAGTAGTACACATCTATCCTTGAGGAAGAGAGCCCTATAAGGAACATTCGTAACTAAATCCAGGTGGAAGGAGGTATTGTCTAGGATGTTCAGAGCTCTGCCTTAAGAAACACAGCCCCTCCGGTCAGACGACAAATTTCGGCTGAGTGTGGGATAACCCGGTAGCTGAAGGCTCCGAAGGTTAACATCCCCCTTGCAAAGATAGCCCTTGTGTCCACAGTTCAATTCTCTTGCCCCAGTTCTGGTCTTCGAAACTCACATCATGTTCAGATCTTCACTGCTAAAACAATAAGTACTTGCTTTTTTATTTTGCTAAATGCAAGTCCTGATATTTTCCACTAATAATAATATAAGCTGGTCACGTGTATCAAATACTTACTCTGCGGCGGGCCCCCTGCCAAATCTGTCACCTACGTTGTTTCATTTGAGCCTGCCTGTTTCCCCGTGAAATAAGGACTATCATTATTCTCTTCATGTTACAGAAAAGGAAACCAGTTGCTCTGAGTGATTAAAGCCTCCAGGGCTCACAGAGTTGATAAGCAGCTGCATGTGGGTTTGAACCCAGGCTTTCTAATATCAAAGCCCATACAACTAACCACAAGACAAGATGCTGTGTGCTACGCCTCCACATTCTCTGGTTTGCTCTAGACACCAGCTTATAGTAATAATTCAGGGTCAAGATTCTGTGCCAAATATACCATCTCGGTGAAGAGATCCTGAGGTGCGCAGGTGGAAACCAATTTAAGGTAACTGTCCCAACTCAAACCCAAAAGCGAAGGGAAGTGCTCAGCAAATAAGAGCTACCTTCGGTCAGAGCTGACTCTGGTACTGCCAGTCATTGCCATGGCCAACTGGCAAGTGTTTAGCTATCTTTAGCTGGCTTTGGTTAAAAGGCAGACAGAAGAGGTTGTTTATAAGAGATACTGAAAAATACTTATCACCATTTTTAATTCATTTTTCTCTATGTTCTTTTTTTTGTTTCTTTGCTTGTTGGACAATTTGGTTTTGGTTTTTGAAAGATTTTATTAATTTATTTGACAGAGAGAAACACAGCGAGAGAGGGAATACAAGCAAGGGGGAATGGGAGAGGGAGAAGCAGGCTCCCCGCTGAGGAGGGAGCCTGATGTGGGGCTTGAACCTACTAGGATCATGGCCTGAGCCAAAGGCAGATGCTTAATGACTGAGCCACCCAGGCGCCCCATTTTCCTCTATATTCTTAGTTAGAGACTCTTGACTCAGCATTCTCTCTTCCTCAGCTGAGTGTTACATATGTCAAACAGCTTCTCCTGAACAGTAGCTACTAAAATAAGGTGGGAATATCCAAGAGCCGGGACAAAATTGGAAGAAAGTGATGATCCCCAACTCCTAGTTCAGTCCTAGCAGTTCTCAGGCTTTTTTTCTGTTCCTGTACACTATGGATGATATTTAAAATGTGACATACCTCCTTACACATCTCCTGGAGGAACCCTCCTCATTTCTCTTCCATTCAAGAAAGAATATCAGAATCATGTTGAGCACAAGTGACATCATTATAGGGATGCCATTAACTCTATGAAAAAGAACACTTTTTTAAACATATACGTGTTAACTACTATCAGGAATGAGTCACAAGTAGCTATGGATGTGATATATATATTATCTGTAAATATTCTAGATTAAATTTATTGCTGCCTACCCCCTCTTCTTTTACAATTGTTTAATTTTACCTGGATCACCACTGCAACACCATAGCACATCTGAGGGTAGTATAGTGGAAGCATGAAGCCTGTTAGAAATTTCTCATATCCAAGAATTCATATCGTCCAGTCTGGATCTCTCCATCATCAGCTGGGAGACAAGTATGGTGAGGACTGAGATGTGGAAAGCAGGGCTGGGAATCTCTCTCTCTCTCTCTCTCACACACACACACATACACACAGCTTTATTGAGATATGACTGACAAAAATTATATATATTTAAGGTGTAATGTTGGGTGTTTTGATATACATATAATGCCTGATTTGAAACTGCTTACAGGGAAGAGGACTTCTCCCTCTTTTCTAGTTAATCTTTCAAAATTTGCCTTGCAGAGCTCTGATTCACCACACATCTGACTTCTTAAAGTGTTCCCAGGTTTCCTGTTAGAATCTAGGGACTGTCTGCTGGGAGAATACAAATAGCCCCAGGACCACAGGCCTCACATTAGCACTTTGTCTTCCCTTCCTTAGACTTCTGCCGGCTTGGACCTGACAGACTATTTGGGGTGAAAGGAGTGGAGGTTTTCTTCTACGGTGCCAGGAGCAATGTCTAGCACATGGTGTACATGCTCAATGAAGGTCGGATAACTAAATGATGTGTTCTAGTTGGGAACGGAAACATCTCTTCTAATGCCCGCAACAATCCACCACTCCTTTGTTGTTTGTGCTGCATGATTTCCCACTGCCTGCCCAATGTGGATTCATGCTCCACGCTCAGACTTGGGACCGAAAGGATTAAAATTTCTTCCCAGGTATCCCTCTACCTAGGTATCCAAATACATAAACTGGTAGTTAATTTAAGTAAATCCTTGAGGGTTAGGGAAAAACAACAACAACAACAACAACAGTGAGGCTCACACAAACAGGTATGTGACCATTCAAAAGAGAATTCAGTACTTCCTAACCAAGTCAAAAATATGATTGACGGAGTACCTGGGTGGCTCAGTGGGTTAAGCCTCTGTCATCTTCTCAGGTCATGATTTCAGGGTCCTGGGTTGGAGCCCCCATTGGTCTACCTGCTTGGTGGGGAGTCTGCTTCTCCCTCTCCCTCTGCTTCTCCCCCTGCTTATGTTTTCTCTGTCAAATAAATAAAAAATTTTAAAAAAAGAAATATGGTACACACACACACACACACACACACACACAAAAGAGGTCAATCATATTTTCCCCAGCCAAGGGAAACTAAGCAAAAAGGCTGCCTACCTTTCAAGGTAGACGTAATGAATTTTGCTGACATTCGTTTGGGAAAAAAATATCTTTACAATATATCTAAATGTCTTTTTGTAAAAAGTAAAATCATTCTGTATTAGGACTCAGAACCTTCTACTTCAATCCACAAAATCTCTGCTAATATTCTCTCCCCGTAATGACAGATGCTGGTGAGGATGCAGAGAAAGGGGAACCCTCCTACACTGTTGGTGGGAATGCAAGCTGGTGCAACTGCTCTGGAAAACAGCATGGAGATTCCTCAAAAAGTTGAAAATAGAACTACCCTATGACCCAGCAATTGCACTACTGGGTATTTACCCTAAAGATACAAACGTAGTGATCCGAAGGGGCACGTGCACCCGAATGTTTATAGCAGCAATGTCCACAATAGCCAGACTATGGAAAGAAGCTAGATGTCCATCAACAGATGAATGGATAAAGAAGATGTGGTATATATACATAATGGAATACTATGCAGCCATCAAAAGAAATGAAATCTTGCCATTTGCAACGACGTGGATGGAACTAGAGGGTATCATGCTTAGTGAAATAAGTCAATCGGAGAAAGACAACTATCATATGATCTCCCTAATATGAAGAAGTGGAGATGCAACATGGGGGGTTGAGGGGGTAGGAAAAGAAGAAAAACAAGATGGGATGGGGAGGAAGACAAACCATAAGTGACTCTTAATCTCACAAAACAAACTGAGGGTTGCTGGGGGGAGGGGGATCGGGAGAGGGGGGTGGGGTAATGGACATTGGGGAAGGTATGTGCTATGGTTAGTGCTGTGAAGTGTGTAAACCTGGCGATTCACAGACCTGTACCCCTGGGGATAAAAATACTTTATATGTTTATAAAAAATAAAAAAAATATATTCTCTCCCCGTCTTCTGCCTGTGTAAGTAACCGGACTGTTGGCCCCAGCTGGCTGGATCCCTTTTGCTTCCATCTATTTTTCTACATATAAAAATGACCCTGTTTTATGGCCTTGATTCTCCTTGCTGTCTGTAGGCTGCTTTTGCTGGAAAGTGTATGTTCCTGTTCTTGGCTTCCCCAGCAAGTGGAGTGGAGAGTTGATTTGACACAGTTCTTTGGTTGAGGGAGACAGAAGTAGCAATACCAGGTGGCCAAGGAATGGGAAAGTTTAGCTTACAGGTTAGACAAACTTGAACATGGACACTGTAAGTTTTAAAAACACTGTTAAGTTTTGAAAGTACTTGAGTTAAATAACTGAAGTTACAAGTGAATAACCATAACAAAAAAATAAGTGTCCAACTGCATAAGGTTTATGGAAAGTTATTTCATTTGGGATAGAATATATAAATCAGATATCTCAATTTACATAAAACTTTCTTGTTCAAATTCTTAGGTCCAATTTATGATTCAGAGTTTTTGTAATTGGACTTATGTGTCTGAGGATTTGAATGTCTGACATGCTAAAAAAAAATACTTTATGTTCACAATATGGTAGGCCTTTCTCTTTTAAAAAGGGCAGGAAAATAATTCAGAAAGAAAAATATCTGGGATCTTACTGGGTTTCCAGAGTTTTTGCCTTGTCAACATCTCTATAGTCATAGTAACTCGGTGGTCACCTCTGCATATCACACAGAGCAGGCTGGCCCTGTGAACCCTTCGACTGGCTCTGTCTTCTTAGTGCCTAGCATGGTACCTGGCCCAGCGCAGGTCCTTGAGACCTGGTCCTTGGTCCTTGCTTTATAGATAACATAAGAGCGCTATTGCCTCATAGCAGGACATCATTTCTCATGCTTATGATATAAAGGTAAAGAATGTCAGCAGAGGATGTATGCCTCCCATGAAGAATGTAGGAAGGGGAAGGGTTATGTAAGACTGACTGTCTAGCCAGCTAACACCTTTGATACCTCTGATGATTTTAAGTCTGAAAGCTTTCTGTTGTAAACCTTAAAAAGCAATCTGCATGCATTGATACATGCATGTAATAAACATTTATTTTATCCCTCTTACGTTCCAGGGCACTGTTCTAGGCAGTGAAAACATACAGCCATGAACAAATTTCCCTACTGTCCTAGAGTTCCACTCCAGTCGAACCTACATCACCAACCTGAAAGGCAAATATTGATCACCCCGTTTTTTATGAGTAGGGAGATGACAAAGTTCTTCTTCCATCCTACATTTGACATCCCTGACCTGAGCAGTGTTACCAAGTGGCACCGATCTTGCCTATTAATTAGCATCCTTCTGTATTTGAAGGCAACTTTATTAGGCAAACCCAGTCACTTCACATTGTATAACCAGCAGTTGATACTCTAATTCAAGCAAGTTTTTACCACCAGGAAAAGAGTCTATTTAAAAAATACATACATACATACACACACATATATACAAAAAATAGTTTCCTAATGTTTGCCCTAATGTAGGCTTAGTACTATAAAGAGAATGTAAGTATGACTCTAATTTTGCGAGGTGTTTTTAACCATTTTTATACATTTTAGACTTCCAACTTAATAATCAAGGTAGTTTGTCTATGAACTTCATTCTTTCCCTTAAAAAAAGTATTTCAATGGGCTTATTTGAAATTTGACAGGTAAAAGTTTACTGGAAATATGGCAAGAGCACATTTGGAAAATTTAAAATTAACTCTTGAGTATTCATTTCAACCTTCAAAGAATGAGATAATGCATATGGTAACTTTATTTTAAAAAAGAAATTTCAGTCCTCTTTAGAGATACTATAGACCTAATTATTATAAACAAATTAGGTATTAAGAATCACTTGATCCAAAAAAAAATCACTTGATCCTAAATCCTTCAATGGATTTTTACAAACTGGACCTATTAAACAGTTTGAGAGCATTGAAAGCTTAAGCTGAATCCAACACCTGAATTTAAATAATTTAGTAGAATTCATTAAAATTTATCTGCCAGAATTAAACATACTAGACTCTGTCATCTTTGGGCTTCATCCAACATGGAGTGTGGTGGGAAGAAAACAAGATAGATGAGACTTAGGAGGCCTGGGTTCAGATCTCATCACTGCTGTGGGACCTCCAACAGAGGTGTCATTGAAGCACTGAGTATGTTTTATCTTTCCATCTCAAAAGACCTTTTGAAAGAGAGTAAAAGTCAGTGGAGCTGCTCTGAAAACTGTAAGAAGGCAGCCTGGCCATATCTGACTTACTACAGCTTTACTCCACCGTCCTCTCAGCTGTGGAGAAAGAACATTAATCAGAGGTCTCTCCAGTTCAAGATGAGGGGCTCACACCCCAGCAGCTCCAAGTATGTATCAGGCCAGACCACACCGATCCTCTTCTCAGTAGATTGTGCAAACACGTGCAGGTGTTCTCTCTAGTCAGGTTATCTTTTAAACAAAAATTAAATTGGACTCACTGGTTTGAGATGAGTGTGTGTAATTCACACTCTATTTGCATTTAGTGTAAGCAGCAGTACAAAAAAGTCGCCTGATTTGATGCATTTTTGGCAACTCTAGCCATGTAGATTTCCTTATAAATTCTTATAATGGCTCTGATGAATTTATCCTGAATTACTTCTCTACTGATCCCTTTTGACCACAGTATTGGGATGTTTGATTTTAAGGTGATTCCTTATCCTTTTCCCATCTCATCTTCTTCCAAAAGCAAAAAAAAAAACAATACAAAACCCCTGCATTCACTTGCTGAACCATCTCCATTAAAATTTTGTGCCCATTTACCACCCATTTTCTTTTCTTTCTTTACCACCCATTTTCTTTCCTGCTCAGTGTCTTTTCTGCCTTGGTTTGTTGATTATATTTCAAAAGCCCAACCCCTTCTCCTAAGAGTCATTCCTTTGTTACTGTTGGCAATTTCACAAGATTTATCAATTCCATTTTTTTACCCTAATAATGATCTTCATCTTACTATGCCCATAGGAAAACAGTAGGTAGTGGGGATGCAAGAAACAGCCCCTGCTTTCAACATTACTCTGCTTTCCTACTTTCCCCCTCTTAATCACTTGTCTGTACCTCCAAATTTACCTTAGGGGTCTATTGTCCTCGTAACAGAAATCTTTCATCCTCTTTGCAAAAGTAGCCTCCTCCCTATTATATTTATTCTCCACTTTTTACACACCTCAATACTGCTATTAAAAACAATTTCCTAGAAACTGGAGCATTCATACTGGTTATATGATTATTAAGGATTACTGTGTGTGTGTAATGGTATTGTGGTTTTATTTAAAATGAGACCTTACCATTTGAGATAAGTACTGAAATATTTATAGATAAAATACAATCTCTGGGATTTGTTCCCCCCCCCCCAAAAAAAAAAAGTGAGAAGAGATGGTAGGGAATGAATAGGGCCAGACTGGTCACGGGGGTTGGACCTAATTAATTACACAAAGAGATTATAATCTTCTACTTATTTTAATAGTCTCTACAATAAAAAGGCAAAACTTTTTTTTGTCTTTCCTTGCTACAGTTTGGGCTTCTCTCAGATCTCATATAAAATTTAGATGACCTTCACTGTTTAAATGGTACTACAAAACCCAATGCCAAAATACAAAATTACTATATACTAATATGGTATGTATATTAACGATATGCCAACATTAAATACCAATAATAAATTATCATTTATTCTTTACTGCACACTAAGCTACTAGGAATTAAGGTAATTTACATAAATTATCTCATTCTTCAAAATACGCTTTTCTGGTAGTAATCACTAAAGGCTCAGAGAAATTAAGAAATTTGCCCCATAGGATGGAAATAAACACTTTAAATGTTCATTATCAGTTCCAAATATGAATAATTATTCCCACAATGACTCAAACACAATGTTCACATTCATATCGATGTACTTCATTTCCAAATTATCGTAAGCTATCAAGTAGACTTGGCCAAAGACAAGGTTGAAATCAGTTTACATTTACCTAGTTAATACTTGATGGACTTAACAAATTTTATTTGCATTCACAACAGAATCAAGTAAAATGCTAGCTGACTATGCAGAGTCACTGTTTACAGCCACAGTTGGAGGGAGGGGGATAGCAAAGTTCAAAGGCAGCAGGTTTAGCTTTAAGGCAGCAGGTTTGACCCCCTTAAAAATAGGATCAATAGCCGTGTGCAATCATGGGAAATCTGGCCCTAAAGATAACAGTGACCAATCCCCTACATGTTAGGCCATTGAATCCTGAGTAGTTCACATACACACACAAAATTTAGTGATTGTATCTTATATTTGCTTTAAAAAGGTTCATGCAATTGTGGATTGAATGAAACACAGTTCTTTAAAACTGTCATTACTTCATTAATGGAACTAATGCATTCCTAAAACCATGTTACTTTCACAAATTATTACCACTAGCTTTAACTAAAAAATTGGGTATTTTCTTCTGGAAACTATCTAAATCCCAGGAAATAAAACTTAAGATTGCCTGTATAAGCAGGGGGAAAGTTTTCGGTTCGTGCAACCTGCTGGCTTTTAAAAAAGAGTATTTCTTTGGCATGAAAGGAAAACATCGGAGACATACAAATCTTTGCAGTTGTAAATTAACAAATGAGGGTACACGCTTCCTGAACATAGATCTCACTAAATAAGATTATGTTTACTAAGAAAGAAAAAAAACAAAACAAAACAAAAACACCTCAGTCAAGGGACCAGAAAAGGCTATAAAATGTTTTAAAGAAGTTTCAAATCAATTCACTGTTAACAAATCCAGTAACAAAGGTCTTTATACAATTTCTTTAAAAGCCAGGTCCTTCCCCTAGCATATGGTAAATTCTTTTATTTACAAAAACGTACATACAGATTCTCAGGAAATTGAGGTATTAGAAAACTGAGATATATTTATACAGCAAAGAGGTAGTAATGAAAATCCATAACTAAAAATGAGCTTATTTCTTAGTATTATAAAACCCTTACATTATAACCCCTCCATTGTTTACATTTTTTTTTAAAGTAGTATTAGATTTTGGCACTTTGGTGGTCTTTGTTATCCCTAAGTCTTTTCATATGATAATTAAACACTGATAGCTATCAAACAAATATGCTTTAAGCTCTTTCCCCAGCAGTGGGAACAAATTGTACCAAGCCTAGCACTCCCCTTGGCCAGGTGTTTTCCAACTCCACTCCTGCCCTTTTGAGGAATTAACACAAACTACATGACCAGCTAGATACAAAGGTGACACAGGACATGGCCAGAGAACACAGCAAAATCTTGTTCTCTCAGAAACAAAACACTTGTCTTTGCATCAGCACGAATGGTCTTCCAGAATTAAACAAAGTATAAGTATGATATACTTCCATGATCCAGTTTGACCACTGGTAAAATGAGAAATGACCAATCTTATTTAGAGGTGAAATGACTTCAAATTCATCTACAATAAGAGATTACTAGGTTTAGCTATGTAAAATATTTTAACACTAAAAAGACGTGACAGTCTCATCAGAAACGAATTATTGACACTGGAATCTGTACATCTCTGCAAACCAAAGACTTCCAAACAAAAACGGAAAGGGCTGCTCTTCTCAGGCCTGTGTAACAACAGGGGTGGGAGAGAGGTGGTGCCAAATTCTGTATGGATGCAACAGTCAACATAAACAGGGAGGCTGTTCCATTGCTCAGAGATCATTTTTAATCATGATGCTGCCATTTCATATTTCAATAAATTAGCAGTCTTAAAAACCCTATTGAAAAAATGCTTTCCTTAGTTACTACTACTTAAATATTATCTAAAGCTATGCTGTCCAATACAGTAGCCATTAACCACATGTGACTACTTAAATTTCAATTAATTAAAATTAAAAATTCAGTTCTTCAATCATACTAGCTACTCTTTAAGGGCTCACTAGCTACATGTGACTAGTGGCTACCATACTGGAGCACACAAAGAACATTTTTATTATTGTAAAAAGTGCTACTGGACAGCACTGATCTGAAGAAAGTGCAGTGTGCTATATATCTCATGAAATTTTTTTTATTGAAAGTTGTTTAAAAATATCACTGTATCTCTGGGCTACAGATTAATAGTGATCTCTGTTCATAGGTGTCAAAGGACGCTATCAAATTTCTGATCATTATTTAGACAATTTATGAGGTATTCAGGAGGTCCATATAAGATTCAAGTAAAACATGAACTCAGATATTTTTACTAACTATAAAAGAACAAAGTATTCAACAAAGTGAATACTGCATGGATGATGAAAGTAATTTAGTACTCATATTTAAAACATCTTTTTCTTCCACTAAGATCCCATAACTCTTTAAATATAAAAGCATACATAACTACCATTTAAAGTTCCTCACAAGAATAAGGCAAATAGCCCAGATATTGCTCTACTTTACTTTTACTTTGGTGTCTTAACAAGGGGGTTAAAAACATTACTTAAATACAAACAAAAAGGTAGTAAATTAAAAGGAAGATGGTCTTAGGAATAAATTGCTATGGGACAAGGACCAAAAAACAAGTTTTGGTTTTACACATGCAAAAAAATGCTCTCATTTGTATTGATATCTGATACCTGAGTTGACTGATTGAATACTTTTAGGAAAATCAAATTCATGTTATTTTCGAATTTGTCAGAACACAAAGCAGATAATTATTTATCACTTCTTCCAAATAGGTCTTGGATCGGAGGCAGGAAGTAGGGAACTGAATAGATTGGTTGGTTTTTTTTCTTAGTAGGTAAAGGCAGAACAACTCAATCATAAAATGCACACAGCTGTATCTAAAAGAAAAATGCAAACACAACTTAACCAACTTTATTTGACTGCATCTTATTTAGACAGCTTGCACATTTCAAATCCCATTAAATCTCTCTCTCCAAAAGGAAATGGGACAATAGAAGAAAATTATGCAGCAATATCCAGTCATCAAACAGCAGTCCAATATTTTGAGATACACGTGATATTTTATAGATACTCAACTCATATCTGACGTCAATATAATTTATGGTTATGTTTTTACAAACCTGAAAGCCCTGTAACATTATAGCACTCATTTTAGTGATGTCATGGTGCACTAAAAAGTAACTCTGATGCACTACCGATTTGCTTTTATCTACGCTCCTGGAAAGTGATGAACTTCATGATTTTTAGACACCATAATAAATATACACATCCAGTCTTATACATGTCAGCCAATACCATAACACAGGGCAAGGTAAAATTAAAACATGTGACAAACAAACTTCTTTACATAGATTTGTCAAGCAAGTAGGGAGGGTAATTTGGGGAAGAGGCAGAAAATATTAAAACCAATTTTTCAATAGTAATTTTTTCTTTTTTTTTAAATTTTGCTGGCTTCAACTTTCAAAAACTACCGTCTGGTTTCTGATCTGTGGACTTCTCGAGTAGTTTCATCCTAATGTAAGGGAAATTACAATCAGCCCACACATCAAAACTGATAGTATAGTATACCCGTTAGCTTCTTCACTACTAACATATATAGCTTCATGGTAGCATGTATAAAAATGTTCAGCAGTACCTACTGCCAAACCAGTGTCAGTGGATAGTACAGTCAGTCTTAAAGAGGCAGCACCCCATTAAAAGAAAGTTGCACCAATTTTGCTCAGTTTTAGCCAAGTGAACTCACTCTATCAATTTTAAATGGGATTGTTTTAAGATTATATGATTATATAAGAAAAATGAAAGCCAAGAAGTAAATCAATGTATGATGCTACTGCAACTGGAATGGAGACTTCGTTTTGATGCTGACTTACCATGCTAGACATTAAAATTTTAGTCCACTTAAGTGAACCATTTTTTGCATAACCAAAGAAAGACATAAGGAAGACATTTATATTCAACATACACCAACTGAATAATACAGCAACGATCTGACTTTTTAGCCACATGTTAAGGTCATGTTTACAAACACTCAGGCAGTTCAGCAAAACGTGGTAAATTCTAGGGGGAAAGGTCAGCAGAGATGGTTTTACTGACAATGTGCGAAAAACACAATGGCTGAAATGAAAATCTAGCATGTATCTATTTTAGAACTGTCCCCATAGTCAAGCAACTGTATGTTCATCAACTATCACTACTCATGAATCACTACATCAAACATAAAGTGGTGAGATAAAATTTAATAACTGTTTTAGCTCAGTTCCCTCCATATTAAAAATAACAGAAGCATCACTATGACTGGCATTACTCTAAAGGCTAGAGCCCAAATGACATTTGAGTAAAGACATACTCAAAATCGTCAGCTGGAAGGCTGAATATTGTGTGATCATCACATTTTAAATGTAATTAGTACTCTGCCTATTAAACTTTCAAGAGCAACATAAAATGGAAAGAAATATTTGTCTTTAAAAAGAAGGATAATGATCCCACCAGCAGGAAGATTTTATTTTTACCAAATCTGTGTATCATTATTTTAAAAGTACTTAATACCATGTTCACTTTCAAGACACTACACTGAGCAAGGAGCAGCTTTCCTTAAAAAAAAAAAAAAAGGCAACAAACTTTCCTGAAAGGGGGCTTTTACCAACTGTTAATGGAGGTAGGGTTTTTAAAAAATACAGTAATTATAGCCATAAAATAAAATTCAAACCAAATCCTAAAGCAGAAGTAAAGCATATCCAAATTGAAGAAAAAACAACACAGAATCCTACAAAACATTTTTCATGGAGCATCCATTTTTTTTTTTTTAAATGGGTACCTAGGTTTTCCAGTTAAATTATCCATCACAGGTCTCCTGACTCAATTGAAAGCAATTAACTTCAAAATTTGTTACACTGCACAGACTGGCCAAAATACAATGTAACTGAACATGGTGATAACCATTACGAAAACCCATAGGACTCATCCCCAAAATTTTTTTTTACAATTTTCCCTTTTGGTTTTCTGAGAACTAAGCAAAGCTTCCCCAAGAATTTGCTCAAGTAAGTGAAAAGAAAAGAAAATCAGTTTAAAATGGATACAATGCACCTTGAAATTTATTTCCAAGACCAAGAACCAAAGTTAAGCATGTTAAGAAACAGAAGCAATGTGAAATCCAAATCAAGTGGGAAAAAAAGTTCCAACTGCTTTGTAAAAGCTGTTCTTCACAGCTTAGCGATAATTTTGATTAAATAAAATCATACCAATTTACATTAATTTTCTATTCTTTTCCAAAAATTCCCTCACTCTCAAAAAAAAAAAGTGCATCCAAAAACCCAGCAATTCCCGGCTCCATCAACTTTTCTCATCCCTTTTGAGTCATTTCTCAAAGATTTTCCAAGTAGATTCAACTTCTTACTGTAAGGAAAAAAGGGACTTTACAGTAAACCACTCTGTCACTCACCTGGAAAAAAGTATCCAAATTATAAAAATCTGAAATAATTTATTATCAAATTTAGAATTTAAATAAAAACAAAAGTTTGCTTGCAAAGGCCTTAAAGAAAAGGAAAAGATAGCATGCATTAAAAAACTAGAGATGAAGACAAATATACTTATCTACACAGGCACTGGCAGACGCAATTTAATTGTTATCTTTACTCATTGTAAGACACACCCAACCCTACATAACATTTTTTTCATTCACTAATCACTGAGGTACCAATATTCAAGAATGGAAAATTTAATATTGAAAAAATAAAACCTAAAATTGAAGCTTTTCCCCCACCCCCTTCAGAAAACTATGGCAGGTTTCATGTGAAATGTTAGTATACTTAGATTTTTACAATCTTACATTGGCTTTTTTAAGGAACAAAAATCATGTTCCACTTACTGATTCTGTGACAAAATGATCACTGTGTAAATGACATTGTCAGCAGACTTTGCAAATGAACAAACAAATCTTGGCTATCAACTGGCACATCTTGCTGGTACCAAAAGAACTCTTTAAATTTAAAACAATCTCTTTTAATTCAGAACAAATGTGCCATGCCAAAGTGCAACAAATATTGTGCGACACTCAATGAGACACTGACAGATAAGAGCTGCATGGAAATTACTAAATCCACCTGCAAAGCAATTCTGTACAAATTGCATTGCATGCAAAGGTCGATTCTGTGTGGTTGGAAAGTTGTTCCTTGATGTCAGTTTCTCAACGCAGCCACAATTTAAGTCGCAGTGCATCAACTCCATTTAAATAGTATCTGAACAGCCTCTTATCTCGAACAAAACCAAGATTTTCATAAAGTTTCAAAGCAGACTTATTCGTTATTTCTGTTTCCAAAACAACCTTCAAAAAAAAAAAAAAAAAAAAAGAGAAAACTGAGTTACAATTTTATAGATTTGAAATTAATTTTATTTCATAATTTGACAAATCACATATAAAGTAAACATTTTAAGTATTTAAGAAAAACATACCGTATCGGTTTTAAATTGATGGTGAAACAAATGTGAAAGAAAAAAACTAGAAAAATAGTCACTGTTTATATCAACACTGAAACTTGATAGTAATTTTCTCTTGGGGCAAGGAGAGGTAGGAATGTGAACATTTTCTGTTCTATTGATTTTTTGTGATGTTTGGAAGTTTTAGCAATGAGAATATATGTTTTGTACTAAACAAAGACAAATTATTTCCCTGTGGAGAAAAACAGATGACAAAAAGATGAAGAAAAAAAAATATCAACAATAAAAACTTAGAAGAAAAAGGACCAGTACTTGAAACTATTCAAATTGACCTCCGACGTCTATATTTTCATTAATTTGTCATCATTTATCCTGACAACAACTACCATATTATCTAGAGTCTACACCAGAATCTGCAAATTATAGCCCTTGGGCCAAATGTGCCTATTGCCTGTTTCTGAAAATAAAGTTTTATTGGAACACAACCAATGCCATTTGTTTACGTGCTATCTAGGACTGCTTTCTCAATACAAGAAGCAGAGCCTAACAGCTGCACTAGAGATCTATAGTCTGCAAGGTCTAAAATATTTACTATCTGACTCGCTGTTTAGACCAAAGGTACCCCAAAATTAGTTAACTGGGGGGTTTGTTAAAATAGATTGCTGAGACCCCTCCTCCAAAAGCTTCTGAGTATACCTGGGGTGGAGCCCAAGAATCTGTATTTTTAAAAAATTGCTACTTGATGCTGATGCTGCTAGTTGGGAGACTACAGTCTGCAAACAAATGACTACATATTATGGACACCAACACTTAACAGAAGAACACATATAAAGTATTAACTTCTAAGTCTTTTTTAGAATGGCCCTGACAATGAGTAAGTGATACTTTTTGATATTCTAATTTCCTTTTTAAAATTTGTTTCTACCTTCCTCTACCAAAATATCCTCTATCCCATCCTCCAACCTTTTAGATACACAGCTCTATTTGCCTTTCTATTGCTTCTCAACCTACCTCATTGAGAATTACCAACACAGTGAGCTACAGTTACTACAGAAACTACTACTACTAACCCTCAGGTGTTTGAAGCAGGACAAAAAAGAGCAAAGTAAAATTAAACAAAGGCCCAAGTGAAGCCTATGAGACTCTCTGTTCTATCTCAAGCTATCAAAACATTTGACAAGAATTCAAACGGATGTAAATAATAGGGAAAAGAATATACCTCAACTCATCCTCTGCAAAAGTGAACTCATGATCAACTCCTCCTCCTCAATTCCATATCTTAGTAACAAGATCTCCATCCTAACAATGCCTCAAACCTGAAACCAAGAGTCATTGTTGAACTAATTTTTTTCCTCTCTATGCCCCGCTACAAACATCCAAGCACGAGTATTGCAATTTTCTCTCTTCAATCTCTCAAATCAACCCTTTTCTTTCTATCCCTGATACCATTCTAGTCCAAGCTCCCAGAACACTGAAATTATAAGATCCATCTAACTCAAAAGTCTTCCATACTCTTGTTAACTCCCTGCTTAAAACCATTTACTGACTCCTTTTTGTCCTCAAGATAAAGTCCACAATCTAAAAGCAATCGAAAGAAACCTAAAAGGCTCATCAAAATATGGCCTTTACCTACCTTACCAACTTCACTTTAGGTCCCCCCAGCCCCCTGCCTGTGCTCTTTCAGCTCTCCATGATCAACACTGAACTTTCAGTTTCTGGAACCCACCATGATCTTTCCCACCTTAGACCTTTCACACAAGTTGTTTTCTCTGTCTGGAAGGATGCTCTTCCTGTCCTCTTTGCTTTTGTTGTTAGTTTGTCCCTTCCAGATTGGGTGAAGTAGTATCCCCTTCTTTTGTATTGCCCCATCAGCACTCTGCACCATTCCTTATCCAACTACATTCTCATTCAACATTTAATGACTGTGACAGCTCTCCTAGGTGATGAGCCTAAGAAGGGCAGGGATCATGTGTACCTCCTTCACAGCCGTTTCCTATGTACTTAACATACTGGCTAACACAGAGAAGGCTCTTAAATATTTGCAAATTATATACATCCTACATACCTTTCATTATATTACATATATTACATAAACATTAGACAAATGAAAGTTTAACCAAACTTTTAAATGACCAAAGTACTGAAAGAGAAAGCATCATCTTAAAGCAACTGCCTATACAATTTACTCATTAAAGTAAATCACTTGCTAAATATGAACTTTTAAAAGGTCTAAAAACAAGTAATGAATAAATCAGGAGCAAGAGAAAATATTACTAAGAAGGAACATTTAAATAAATGTTGTACAACAAATAAATTGGTTTAAGAATAAAAGTCCCTGGAACGCCTGGGTGGCTCAGTTGGTTGGATGACTGCCTTCGGCTCAGGTCATGATCCCGGAGTCCCGGAATCGAGTCCCGCATCGGGCTCCCAGCTCCGCGGGGAGTCTGCTTCTCCCTCTGACCTTCTCCTTGCTCATGCTCTCTCTCACTGCCTCTCTCTCAAATAAATAAAATCTTAAAAAAAAAAAAAAAAGAATAAAAGTCCCCCCAAACTACCAGAACTCATACAGCAATTCAGTAATGTGGCAGGATACAAAATCAATGTACAAGAATCAGTTGCTTTCTTATACACTAACAATGAAAATATAGAAAGGGAAATTAGAGAATCGATTCCATTGACTATAGCACCAAAAACCATAAGATACCTGGGAATAAACCTAACCAAAGAGGTAAAGGATTTGTACTCCGGGAACTACAGAACACTCATGGGAGAAATTGAAGAAGACACAAAAAGATGGAAGACCATTCCATGCTCATGGATCGGAAGAGTAAACATTGTTAAAATGCCTATACTGCCTAGAGCAATCTAAACTTTCAATGCCATCCCGATCAAAATTCTACCGGCATTTTTCAAAGAGCTGGTACAAACAATCCTAAAATTTGTATGGAACCAGAAGGGACCCCGAATTGCTAAGGAAATGTTGAAAAAGAAAAACAAAACTGGGAGCATCACACTGCCTGATTTCAAGCTTTACTACAAAGCTGTGAACACCAAGACAGCATGGTACTGCCACAAAAGCAGACACATAGACCAGTGTAACAGAGTACAGAGCCCAGATATGGACCCACAACTCTATGGTCAAATAATCTTCGACAAAACAGGAAAAAATATACAGTGGAAAAAAAGTCTCTTCAATAAATGGTGCTGGGAAAATTGGACAGCAATGTATAGAAGAATGAAATTCGACCATTCTCTTAAACCATACACAAAGAAAAACTCAAAATGGATGAAAGATCTCAACATGAGACAGGAATCTATCAAAATCCTAGAGGAGAATATAGGCAGTAACCTCTTCGACATTAGCTACAGCAACTTCTTTCAAGACATGTCTCCAAAGGCAAAGGAAACAAAACCGAAAATGAACTTTCAGGACTTCATCAAAATCAAAAGTTTCTCCACAGCAAAGGAAACAGTCAACAAAATAAAGAGGCAACCCACAGAATGGGAGAAGATATTCGCAAATGACACTACAAAGGGCTGATATCCAAGATCTATAAAGAACTCCTCAAACTCAACACACACAAAACAGATTATCATGTCAAAAAATGGGCAGAAGACATGAACAGACACTTCTCCAAAGAAGACAAACAAATGGCTAACGGGCACATGAAAAAATGTTCATCATCATTAGCCATCAGAGAGATTCAAATCAAAACACATTGAGATACCACCTTACACCAATTAGAATGACCAAAATTAATAAGACAGTAAACAAGAAGTGCTGGAGAGGATGTGGGGAAAGGGGAAGCCTCTTACACTGTTGGTGGGAATGCAAGTTGGGGCAGCCACTTTGGAACAGTGTGGAGATTCCTTAAGAAATTAAAAATAGGGGCGCCTGGTTGGCTCAGTGGGTTAAAGCTTCTGCCTTCGGCTAAGGTCATGATCTCAGGGTCCTGGGATCGAGCCCCACATCGGGCTCTCTGCCTGCCTGTCTGCCTGCTTGTGATCTCTGTCTGTCAAATAAATAAATACAATTAAAAAAAAAGAAATTAAAATTAGAGCTACCCTATGACCTGACAATTGCACTACTGGGTATTTACCCCAAAGATACAGATGTAGTGAAAAGGAGGGCCATATGTACCCCAATGTTCATAGCAGCAGTGGCCACAATCACCAAACTCTGGAAAGAACCAAGATGCCCTTCAACAGATGAATGGATAAAGAAGATCTGGTTCATATATACAATGGAATATTATGACTCCATCAGAAAGGATGAATACCCAACTTTTTTATCAACATAGATGAGACTGGAAGAGATTATGCTGAGTGAAATAAGTCAAGCAGAGGGAGTCAATTATCATATGGTTTCGCTTAACTTGGAGAGCATAAGGAATAACACAGAGAACACTGGGAGATAGGAGAGAAGTGAATTGGGGGAAATCGGAGGGGGAGACAAACCATGAGACTATGGACTCTGAAAAACAAACTGAGGGTTTTGGAGGGGAGAAAGGTGAAGGGTTGGGTGAGCCTGGTGGTGGGTATTATGGAGGGCACGTATTGCACGGAACACTGGGTGAAGTACATAAACAATGAATTGGAACACTGAAAAAAAATCAAATCAAATTTTAAAAATGTAAAAGTCAACAGGGGTGCCTGGATGGCTAGTGGGTTAAGCCTCTGCCTTTGGCTCAGGTCATTATCTCAGGGTCTTGGGATCAAGTCCCGCATTGGGCTCTCTGCTCAGTGGGGAGCCTGCTTCCCCTTCTCTCTCTGCCTGCCTCTCTGCCTAGTTGTGATCTGTCAAATAAATAAACAAAATCTTTAAAAAAAATAAGAAGAAAAGTCAACAATTTTTCTCTGCTCTTAAAAATATGGTATTTTTTAAAGATTTTATTTATTTATTTGTCAGAGAGAGAGAGAGAGAGCACAGGCAGATAGAGGCAGAGGGGGAAGCAGGCTCCCTGCTGAGCAAGGAGCCCGATGCGGGACTCGATCCCAGGACGCTGAGATCATGACCTGAGCCAAAGGCAGCCGCTTAACCAACTGAGCCACCCAGGCGTCCCTGGAATTTATTTTTTAATAATGTATGTCATCTTCCAGTACAGAAGATCACTATAATCTGATCAATACAGGTTTTCAATTTTGAACAACTCTCTTGGGTAACTCCTAGAATTCTGTTTTAGGCCACCACCTAATTAGAGCTAAAATGTGTCAAACAATTAACATGTGAAGCAATAAAGGTACAACAACTCAAAACTTGGAACTTGGTTTCACAGAAAAAGGAGTGAAAGTTTTTTTAAGTTACTATTTACTGAAGGCTTACTAAATGCTTTGTAAGGGATTTTACATGCATTATATCATTTTACATGCATTTGTCATTATGTTATTTTCAGAATAACCCTATGAAACAGATATGATTTTCTCCAATTTACAAAAGAATGAAACTCAAGGCCACCAGTACTGCAAAAACAGACCAGACTGCAAATCTGAACTAAAGCTTAATAGTATCCACTCTTCTGTGCCTCCCCCGCTGACTGTAAAACAATGCAGCAAATGGGAGATTTAACTAACCTACTTAAGACACAATGAAGGGGATCTAAGTCTATGTTTGTTAATATTTGGCAACTGAAAATAGTCAAGACACATCTGAAGCTTATTATGGCTTCATAAATATACACATAAGGTGTGGTAAAGAGCTGTATTCATGTTTGTTGGCATCCTAACAGATTAGTGAAATACAGCCCAATTACACAGAAATGGAATTACACAAAGAGCTGACCTTAGTTTAAATGAAAAGATTCTCTCAGTACTCACATTCTCTAAACAGAGAGATCATCTGACAAAACAAAATGTCCAAAAAAAAAGTAACTACTTTTTAATACTTAAATCACTCAAATTCTTATAAACACATTAAAAGAGAATCCGGGTTTATAGTGAACTCAGTATAAAACTATTCTTTCAGTCCACATCATGGGAGTATTACATAGGAAGCCAAAGGATAATGAGGCTACTTTGGTCCCAAAGAAATTTGCCAAAGTAGAATTCTACTTAACAGAAAAAGGATTACTGTGAAGTTCCACGGACTCTCTTAGCAACAAACCATTGTCAGGATAAGCCAAACTATTACAGTTTAGAAAGACTTTTTTAATATTGTAGGCTGGAATTGCTGGAGGGAGGGCAAGCTGTTCACTGCTAGAATATAAGCACTAGCCTATGGTGTGGCACCTCACAGACCTTCCATCAATACTACTGAATACTACTATTGCTTTTTTTTTTTTAGTATTTTATTTATTTGATAGAGAGAGACACAAAGAGAGAGAGCAGGGGGAGTGAGAGAGAGAGAAGCAGGCTTCCCGCTGAGCAGGGAGCCCGATGTGGGCCTCGATCCCATGACCCTGGGATCATGACCTGAGCCAAAGGCAGACGCTTAACAACTGAGCCACCCAGGCGGCCGGTACTATTGCTTTTCCTAACATTCCTTTAAGATCAGAATTACGATCATCATATGGCACAAAGAGACTAACCCAGGACTCTCATAAGCAGTTCTTTAATTAGGACAAACTATTCAACCAAAAGTTCTTACAGCTTAAAGATCTCCATTTCATTCTGTTCTTTACCAAGCAGCCTCTGTCTGGTAGCCAAAATATGTTTCCAGTCAAACTAAAACATTCAACATGTAACTGTTAAACATAAAAGGCTTAAAAGTCATCTTTTGTACAATATAAAAAAAAAATATGAGATGTATTTGCACATATCAAGATATTACATGTATTTTATTAATATGTAACAGATTTATTATTGGTTATAAGAAATTAGGCCACTGTTGGTAGGAATGTAAATTGGTACAGCTATCATGGAAATAGTTACGGCCGTTCCTTAAAAAATTAAAAATAGAACTACTACATGATCCAGCAATCCTACATTCCTGAACACTTTTTCATGCTATTTGTATTTTTCTTACTATTTCCTCTACTGTAAACCCAAGATGCTTGTTCTAGAAGCCACTACATGTTTGGCAGCCAGAGCATGTGGGGGTGTAACCAAGTTAAAGCCAGGTCAGCAATAAGGGTAATGCATTTCTCATTCATGAAGCAACAAATCCACTTGTTTCTTTGTTTGATGTTATAGCTTTACAGACAGCTCCATATATACAGAAAATGAAAAAGATATTAGTTATGCTGTTTAACATGTCTAATTCTGACATAAAAAGTTAGGAAAGTTATAGTAAGGCAAAATGAAGATAAATATTAGATCCAGAGAGTATTTCATTATTATTCAAACAAAAACATCATCTACATTTCAACTCTGTGATTACTAATTTTGGTTTAATATATTGTGAATTTATAAAAATGAAAAGAGCTACCAAGAGCAATAAAACACGACTCAAGGTCGCAAATTCTACAAACAGAACGGGAAGGAAAAATTAAAAAAAATTTAAAAATTAAAAAACTGGATGTGCATGGTAAGGCTTCAGAGAGATTTCCAAATGTAACTCTCTACAGGTGCAGAAAATTAAAAATCTCTCTAAGAATTAAAAAAAAAAAAATAGCAGTACAACCTAAGTGGTGGAAAATGTAATTTAAATCCCTCCTCAAATCTCTTTCCAATAATTTGCTGAAATTTCTTAACACTTTAAGAGAAAAGAAGGTTGACCTAACTTAATAAAAGTAAAATCACATGTTGGTTACTTTATAATTGGTTACTATATTCTTAGAAATTAAAATTTCAGTTTTCCTCAAAACAATGAATTACATACAAGACTATTTTTACACATGATTTTATTTTTACCAAAAGGTATTTTAACAACTGATAAACTCTGAGGATAGTTTTTTTTTTAAACCTTACTATGTACAAAATAAGTAAGATGACTGCCATTCCTAGAAAGCTTATAGAAAGCTCAGAAGCAAAGACAAGGTAATAATTCAAAATTCAAAAGTGCATTAAAAAAAAAAGAGGTACAGATAAAATGTTGGAAGCACTGACTTAATCAGTCAACAAATACTTAAGAACCATTGTACTCTATCATAAATGCCACACTAAGTACTAAGAACACAGCAGTAAACAAGAAGAGGAATCTCTGCTCTCCTTAGCAGCTAAGGCACAGACTGAACAGTAAAGTTAAGTTTTCAAAAACAGAAGCCAATAAAACCACAGAAGCCACACAAATGATTCTGTCCAGAAGGATTAAGGAAAACTTTAAAAAGTTATTGATATTTATTTTGGATCTTAAAGACAGAGAAGTAGTTTAATAAATAGAGGAGAATCAAGAAACTACTAGGTCTAGCAAATACATCAGTGAGAAAATAGTTACACTGGGGTCGAGGGGGAAGAAACCAAACCAAAATGGAATGAAATGGTAATAAAAGGAAGTGGAACCAACAAAGACAAATTAACTATCAAAAATTAGAAGGGACAAAGGGATAGAATTGTGCCTTGAACAGTCTAAAACACAAGGAAAGGGAGAAGGAAAGCCTTATAAAGAGTAAACAAAGGTTCTAATCCCTTCATAGAGAAAAACCTTTATCTGGACAATTTTTTTTTTAAACATAGCAGAGTTCTCTAATCCAGAGGCAGAGTTATTCAAACTGCAAAAACATCATACAAAAGAAAAGCTTATGGAACTATCCTCATTTCAGACTAAGATTAGTTAAAACTCTTTTCTTCAAAAGTAAGGAAAGTAAATCAGAATTAGATTTTTAGGCCCACAATGAAAAGAGCATTTCTACCATAAAATGTGTCACTAATTAAGGATCTAACTTTGAGACTAAAACGATATAACCCAAATCTCTGTATCAATCCCCAGAACTTTTCAAAGGAAAACTAATACTATTTAAACATTTGTTCAGTTAAGGTAAAGCACATTAAGGTGGCTCTGTGGTGCAATGGATAGCACACTGGACTTCTAATTCAAAGGTAAAACACACTACCCTATCTCACAGGTAGTGACTAGGCTAACTCACAGAAGGTGTAACACCATTAAGGAACACAATACTCCCTGTTTGTACATCCCTCATCACTGGAAACCACTCTTTTCAGTAGCAGTAGAGGATTAAAACATGGTCTTATTAACCCAAAGATTTCTCCAAACTGTTCAGCAACTTTTAGGAAGCTTGGCTTCTCCTGATGAACTAACCAGTGTGGCTATGGTCCAAACATAGAGACTTACACCCATCAACATATGCAATCCAATCCTCTTCTGCAAATTTTAGTTACCAGCCATTTAAATGATCAGGGTCACTGCATCTTTTACTTTGCGACATTATATTGAAAGCTGTGAATATAAGCTCCTTCACTATGTGTGAATTATCTCATCTGAAATAATGTTGAATCCTGAAATGCCAGGATGATTTCTTCTATGCTGCCCAACATGCCTGAAGGCCTTCTCATATAACCACCATTTAGTGTGATCAATCTGTCAGAATACAAACTAATGTGAACAAGAAGCGTGAGACTACTCTATGGTAAAGCTCTGTATTCCAACATGGAAACATGTTCATGACATATTGTTAAATAAAAAAAAATTGCAGAATAATAATTATGGCTTCACTTGTATAAAGAAAAAGTATTACACAGCTTAGATGTGTACTTAGAAATGGGAGGATACATGATCTGATGAACAGTAGCTATAAGTGGAAAGAAGAATGAAGAGCTGCAGAGCGTGAGGACAGTGAATGAAGGGACCCATACCCCCATATTACATATCATGCTTAATGACTGTATACATTTTGTACAGAAAAAAAAAATCCACCTTAAAAAAAAGTAATCAAAACAAGTTGTAGTCTTTTGAGGAAAAAAACCTAATTTTAAGTATTTTGAGAACTCTCTAAGGCATAGTTACATTCCAATAATAAAGATAATTGTCATCTGTATTGTTCATAAAATTATTAGCACAATATAACCTTGTTCCTTCTCAGTCGCCAGGCCTATATTAAAAACATCTATACTTTTCCAGTTTATACCTATTTCCTTCCACATTATGACAGTAAATCTTAACATTCCCAACCATCACCATGAATTATGGAGCGCTCACTATGTGTGTAGCACAGTGCTATAGGAATCAAAGAAATTATAGCCGTGGTTAAGCTGTACAAACAAGGTAAAGAGAAAAGACACTCTTAGGCTAATACACAGAGAGGTCTACATTTAAAAAGTGGTTGTCTTTTTTTCTCCTCAGCCTTTTTATTATTTAATGCTGAGAGATTTTTTTCAAACATGGAATGGAATGTCTTTCATATGAGCTGACAGTTGGCACACAGTTTAAAATAAAAAAAATGTTATTTAGAGAGAAACTAAGGCTGGTATGGAAGGAAATTGCAATAAAATTAGTAATAAGAGCTATCTTATATGAGTTTAACGGATAATATATCCTCTGAATACCAATTCTTCTGAATATCAATTATTTACTGAAAATGTCTAAGATTTCACCCTTGCATTTTGACAAAGAGCAAATTTTAGCTCTCATTGTCATCTTAAAATTTGTTCTAGGTCAAAATTCATATGTTTTTAAAAGGAATATAATTTTTACCGTAAGCGACAATTATATAATTATATAATAATAGTTTGCAATGAAATTTGCAGTGTAATTTATTATGAGATATTTATTAAAAAAAAAACTGGTAAAATACCAGTTTAAGGTTTTAAACATTTAGAAAGACTTACCTCATCACAGTCTCCTTCAACCATGGCATATATAGCTTTCTTAACCAAGTTAGTACCTAGAATATAGATATGAGTACTAATGAAGGAAAATTTAGTTTCTTAAAGATACCTAAATTATCATATTCATAAGCACAGAAATATCAAATGCTGGGTTCTACCATGAATGCACATACACACAATCTTAAGTGAGAAAAAAATTTAAACTGAGAGGCCAAAAGAACCTACACATAGCAATATAAGTTTCCTTTTAAAAGACCTATCTCCGTGTGTATCCTTTTTTCTTAGGTGTAATTACTTGCTCAAAAAAGGAGTTTGTGCTGTTCTGTTTAAAAGTAAGAGAAAAGGGGAAAAAGAAAAAGGCAAGATATGGTATGGCCAGAGCAACCCAGGAAACCCTTGAACTAGCCAGAAGTTACTACAAGACTCTTGAGCTAATTTTGCCAAAAATCACACCAGAAACTGCTGGGACGCAGAGTGGGCCCAAAATACTGGTTTCCTACAAACCCTATAGGGAGCCTGAGCATACTGAAGTCCGGCATTCCCAAATGATGCCAGTGTTGCTCTGTAAATGTAATTTTCTCTGTAATTTTCTCTGTAAATATCGCAAAATGTATCCTAGTTTAGGGTCAGATACATTTGGCTCGTAAGAGGGAAAACAACTGCCAACTCTGATTTTAAGAAATCCAAATTCTGTAAGGAATCTCTTAATTTCCCAACCATGCACATGAAGAACACATTGCATGGGCCAAACAAAATTTCTATGGGCTAGCATACAGCCATCAAGGCACCAGGTTCTGCCCTGAGAACTAGCCAGACAATTGCTTATCATTTGCCATGAGCCCTTATCAGCTCTTTTTAATGTGCCAAAAATGCAAACTTGGCTTATATAACAAGTCCGATCCATTAAAAACCTTAGTAGTAAAATCTAACCTCTAGTAAGAAAGGTTGGTTAAACCAAATGTATTAAGTCTACCTATTCATAATGATTTTTACTGACATTTCAAATTATGTGAAAGTCTTAAATTGGACAGTAACACTCATATAAAAAAAAAATCTACAAGAGGCAAAAAACTACTAGTAATTAAATACTGGTATAAGCATTAAATCTTTCACAAATACTTACTTAGCTTTACTAGATCCCAGAATTTGCCATGGTTAGACAAGTGTTTGATCCCCATCCTGAACAAAGAGCCAGTGGGTCCTAGACACTAGGACAATGGCTTTAAGAGCCTAACCAGGCTTACATCACAGTCACCTGGGGAAGCTCCAGCCCTACTTCTAACAGGACAAACAAGATTCTCAGGAGGAGGGACCTACGCATTTGCTTTTAAACCACCCAAATGATTCTAATGACCATTATAAATCACAAGTGTAAGATTAACTGAAAATGCCAGGAAAAGTAGACCCAAGAAAGAGATGGAATTGGGAATACTAAGAAAGCATTCTTTCTTCCGGTCCTCCCTGAACTGCCAATATGTTTGAGGACTAGTACTAGCACTAGTACTAAATAATGGTAACAATTTCTCCATAATTTTGCCTTGAGGTCCACTTAATACAGGTATAGACAGCTCCTAGAGGGCTGTTATCAGTGCCCCAATGATGCTACTGAAAACTGCAGTATATAGTATAAATGAAGAATTCTGAATATGATCAAAAGAAATGTTTGGAGGTAAAAACTGATGACCTGTTACTTGCCAGAAAGATAATTTCTCAAACAAAACATTAGTAAAGAAAACAATTCATTTTAAGAACATTTTAAAAATATTTTGAAATAAAAACCTTAATTTCCTTCTCTTACCTTCTTTCTCATTCCTACATATTTACATATAAATCTTTTGCTTTAAAAAACAAAAATGAAAATAACTTATGCATTCATTTAGTGACAGTATTTTCCTTACCAATGCCATTTCTCCTGTATTTGGAATCCACGGCTAACATGGCTATATAACCTCTGCGGAACATCTTTTTGTGCATATCCAACTTGCAAACGATGGCACCTACACATTCCTCCCCTACCATGGCCTTAAAAATAAACAAACAGTTATGAAGAATACATTGCCATCAGGTACAGCACAATTACCCAGGGAAACAGCAACCAACCACTGGTCACACTTTTGAGGAAGGAGAGATAATTATTCTAGTAATAGCAATCACATAAGTTTCAGAAATCTCAATTCCAGAACTCCTTAAAATGTTCCAGTTTTAAAATCATTCAACATTGTTTAGGGTATGCTTATGCTTCTTACCAAACCCTAGGGGGAAAAGAAGCAAGATTCCTACAAAGCAAATATTCAAGTACCTTGTAAGAGGTGCTTATAATTATTTGCAATAAAGACCTACATGTTTAAGACTTGGGAAGGAGGAAATATGTGAAAGTAATTTTTTTAAGAAAATTCTTTAGGATATGATAAAATATTGTAAAACTTGCGTATCAAAGTACTATAAATTTATCTCAATTCTAATAAAGTTCTGCTGAAAGAAAAATATGACATGATATCTATACATGAACAGTAGAGTTAGATTTTGACCAGAAAAAAAAAAAGGAATGATTTTCAGAAAAAGGACTGACTTTTTTTTAAGGTATTCTTTGGATCTTATCCAAGGCGTTTTTTCAGTGGACTATGAAAACTAGATATACAATGGTATCATTTTTAGGACACTCCCGACAGTATCATTATCATAAAGCTCAGAGAATATCCAGAGCTTAAAATCAGAGCTTCATATTAAAGCAAAAGCCTTAATATAATTTTATAGTTATTTTAATAAAAATATATGTCTTTCCAGAGTGTTAAAGGTTATATGTTGAATAAATGCTAATCATCCCCCATTTTCATTAAGATTTCCAGTGTTACCATTAAAAATGTTTTTCAAAAGTTCCTTCACTCATGAAAAGTTCTAGTAATACTGTATTCTAGTAAATATCAACAGGGATATAGCTCCAATTATTTAATAACATGTCAGCTTGCTAGAAATATGTGTTTGCTATAAAGAGCACTCATTAAAAAATAGCAAGACTTCAAATTATCTCTTAATAAAATTAAATTTTCAGAAGAAACTATTTCAACAACAAAAACCAGGAATTGGGTTAAAAAATTAAAAAGACCAGTTTATACTTAACTTAAACTTAATTTTGATGTGACATTTTTCAGTTCATCATTCTGTTATATGATTAAAAAGTCTTTTTTTAATTGTGGAGAAATCCTATAGGCAAGGTAATTCTAATCCATTTCACACAAACCTGAACTAGGTCAGAAAAATTCTTTTGAAGGGCTATTAAACTGAACAATCCACACTAATTCATTCCTGTTTTATCACACAATCCAATAAACCTCTAAAATTTCTATTTCCTTTTTCATTCACAATAAATCAATCTGGTTTTATCAAAATTCTTTTGAAAACTAAAATTTCTTCCTGAAATAAGACCTGAAAAATACACAAAAATTGGCTGGCTGAACAACTCTTAACAGCATTTTTCTGATTCAAAAGTAACTCACCTCAAATATGTGTTTATGTGGTTGTGTATGTGTGTACATGTTGTACACATTAAATGGTACATTAAAAAAGTTTCTGACCTGATAAGTTAAGGAAAATGGAAACCTATATAAATTTATAACACAAAACTGTAGGACAGTTACACTTCACAGTTAGTAAACCATCCAAAAGAAGCTTCTTCAAAATCAGAACCACTAGAAACAATACAACTGGACAATACTTTCAAATTGGATAGGAATTTCAAACAAATCTTTGTCCTTTGACCAAGGAAGTATCAGGCAAACAAGTATTATACCAGTTCACACTTAGACTAGATTGACTTCTTCCTAATTAAGAGTATGAAGGAATAAAGATCAGGTACAAAATCAGTAAAAAAGATAAAAGCCCAATATATAATATACTGTTACTAATAAGATGTTGATAGTGAGGAAGTTCTTTTTTTTTTTTTCTGATAAATTACTGATGGTTATACACTTATAAGAATCGCTCAACTAGGGACACCTCGGTGGTTCAGTTGGTTAAGCATCTGCCCTCAAATGAAGTCATGGTCCCAGGATCCTGGGATCCAGTCCCACATTGGACTCCTTGCTCAGTGGGGAGCCTGCTTCTCCCTCTGCCTGCTGCTCCCCCTATTGTGCTCTCTCTCTCTCTGACAAATAAATAAATAAAACCTTAAAAAAAAAAATCACTAAACTGGGAACAAGCAGGTGGATCAGTCGTTTAAGCATCTGCCTTCAGCTCAGGTCATGTTCCCAGGGTCCTGGGATCCAGTGCCACATCTGTGCTCCTTGCTTGGTGGGGAGCCTGCTGCTCCCCTTGCTTGCGTGCACTCTCTGACAAATAAAGGCAATCTTAAAAAAAAAAAAAAAAAAAAAAAGAATTGCTAAACTGCTTGTCAGTTTTTCTAAATAAAAGCTCTGCACATATATTTGGAACTCTTACTATCAAATGTGTTCTTTTTTCAAGGATGGAAACTGAAATATTCCTGGCAAGATTAAGACTTAACTCTACAAGGCCAAATGCTTGTTAATCTATAAAACTTGAAAAATGTAAGTTGTGTGAAATAGAAATTCCAAAATTCCAGAATGCTATACATGAGAAAACAGAGTAAGCTATGAAGTCAAATTTAGAATAAACAGACTATAATACATCACTGGTAGTAAGCTTAAGATGTTCAAAAAGGCACCAACAGCTGAAAATACCATGAACTCAAAAAAGGTAGAGATAAATTAGTTAAGTCTAGAGTAACTGACAGTGTCCCATTTGTCTGGTACTCTACTTTCACACCTTTTACAATTATTAGGAAGAATCATAAGAAACCGTCATTTTTGTTAGTCAGATAAGGTCAAGTATTGGCAATTTTCTAAGGTTCAATTTCATGCACTCCATTTGATCCATTACAGGTTATAAGGGAATCAGAAACATTTTGGAGGTTTTCAATCTCTTCAGATTATTCATATTTGCAAGGACAACAGTCCCTTGATGAGGCATAACTTGGTAACACAATGATCTCACTGAATAGGTCAAGAATCTGTAATTTTTCAGGTTCTTGCTTATTTCCATATTGAGAGGTCAGGTAAAGTTCTAGCTTTACCTCTCAGCCACTAAATGCTTGAAGCTTTATTATTTTTTTTTTTTTAAGATTTTGTTTTTATGTAATCTCTATACCCAACCTGGGGCTCGAACTCACAAACATGAGATCAAGAGCTGCACGTTCCACTGACTGAGCCAGCCAGGCACCCCTAACTATCTGAAGATTTAAACATTTTAAGTCATTTTGGTCCTTAATTTTTTTGCATTAAAAAAAGTGAAGTTGAGCTAGATTATATTTAAGATTCTTTACAGTTCTAACATGATTATGACTTAAAATAAATATACACACTTATATTTGTTTTAAGTTAGTTCTTATAGGAAATTCAAAAATTGGGGCCAACATAAAGGCCCCAATTCTAAATGGCTTCTGATTAACTACTATTTTATGTTCAATACCTCCAGATATGTATTTGTACTAGTAAATCTTAGATGTCAACCACCTGTACATATCTCAATTTCCAGATATTCAGAATTTAATGTTAAACAAATTGGCTATTAAAGAGCTAAAGTACAAATTAGCTGATGAATTGGAAGAAGTCTATGAAATATCAAAATTAAAATTTACTAAGTTTATCAGAGTCTAAAATGGCAGACAAATTGAGAAAGACCAAGGTAGTATCAGAACCCAAAGTTGCTTAAATGCTATATATACAACTGTTTTCTGTAACTAACAGAAATACATATTTCAATTTAAGGTGTGACTCAATTGTATGCTTTTGTGGGTAAACTTACAATTAAATCAATCATAAATTTTTAGCAATTACATTGGCATTTAATATCACATGTAGAATAGTGCTATAAAATCACTTTTCCATGTTCATTGGCATAGGCATGGCTAAGAACTCCTATTTTAATATAGTGGTTAGAATCCTGGAAGAGCAGTTTTGTAGACTATAAGATAGTTCCCACAATTTAAACAAACATACTACATTGAAGTTTAGTAAACTGAACATAGAAAATAGCAGAACTACCATTACCGACAATACTGGAGTTATATTTTCAGATTATCAACATATGGAATAAAAAAGATGGCTTTCTAAAGCACTGTCAAAATGTCTTGCAGGGATTTGCTAAATGCAACTAAGTCAATGCTAAAACAGTAAATAACAGTAGTGCTTCTCCCTTTACATATCATAAAATACTTCTTAAAAGCATGTTGCTTTTCCTCAGCGAAAGTCAATGGAAACAAAATGCTTGTGAGGACACAAATATAATGCATATACCCTCAGTTAATATTTAAGTGAAAGGTTTCATACAGACTGAAACTGGTCAATATTACTGGGAAGAAACTACTGGTACTGCCAGTACTACATAAATTAAAAAAAAACAACACAACTATTTAGCTTATTTCATAGCCAGATCTTTTTTGTTTACACATAAGTAAAAAAAAAATTTTGTCGACTATAATTCACAGAAGCCAATGTAACTACTAGTATTTAGGTATATCTATGACCATTTTCTTAAAGAAAAATATTAGATTAGTAACAATTTCACACTTAGTTTCCTACATTCCAAAAAAGCATTTTGCTCAAGTTTCAGGAGTCTTTCAGCCACCAGAAGTGTTAGTAGCGCCTTCTACAATCTAGCACTAGAAAACAGGCTGGCTACAACTGTTAATTGTCCTGTTGAAGTAAAAGGAAACAATCTCCATAATTACAGAAAATGCTTGTAAGATTTAATTCTCCAATGTGGCCACAGCAAGTTCACTGACAATCATGTTCACCAAAACATGTTTACGCATACACTCTTCCCTGATTACGGCTGCAATTGAGAGATTAATAAAGCCTGTATCCGAACAGAACCATGTTCAAATTAAATAATTGCAAAGTGCTCTGAGGACGAGGGAAGGTAATTAAAGACGGTTAAACATGATTATAAGCTAATATAAACAGGATCCAAGACCCCCAACATGCATCACACAGGCTTGTTGCATTTACATATCGAGTTCAGCCAGATGAAGACGTCTTACCTTCAGAACACTTTCATTAAATAACTAGTAGTGTGCACACGCACTTTACATCATGTAACGTACTATGAAACGCAGGAGTATACATCCACTGCCACTCTCAGCCCTCACACTCCCTGCCCTGCACGGCCTGGATCTCTCGGCTGGGTTCACCCTCTTTGCATTCCATCCACTTACCAAGAAGCACAGCTGTGGCCAGTTGTGGATAAAATATCTATAGGTATAAATGGAGTAGGGTTCAGACAGATCTTTGGTGATCAGTCTCATGATATCGGGCATTTGTAGCTCGGATTCATATCGGACATAACGTATCGTCCGATCCTCCCCAGGCTCAACCTCCCTGCCTGAGGGGCTTCTTAAACTGCAGCCGGTGGTCAGGGATGAAGACAGCAGCCGCACCTGCTCGTCTTCCTCCTCCTCCTGCTCCGTGCCCTCCGCCAGTCCATTGCGGGCCGCCGCAGGATCGCTCGCCGCCACTGCCTCTGCCGGGCTGGGGAGCGCAGTTCTTCCATTACTGGGGAGGCAGTGAGGGGGACTCTCGCCCGAGTGTACCCCAGCTCCTTTTGTTGCAGTCGCTCTGGGCCCCCCGTCGGGGGTGGCCGTGGTCGTGGCCGTGTCGGCCACGCTCAAAACCTTGCTCTTGAGGGAGGCGGCCGCCCGGAGGTGCCGCAGTTCGGGGCTGATCAATCCGTTGAGCTGCTGCTGCTCCTGCGGCGGCTGAGGGCAGCGGAGGCACGGATGCCCCTTGGCCGCCGCCGTCGCCTCGCCGCCCGCCCGGCTCCTGCCGCCGCCGCCGCCTTCGTGCTCCTCGTCGTCCTCCTCGTCCTCGCTGCAGCAGGCGAGGGCGGCCCCCGCCGGGAAGGGACAGCGGGGCTCGGCCGCCGCCGAGGCCGGAGGTGCTGGTGGTGGGAGGAGGCTGCTAGGCCCAGGCGGTACCTCCGCCATCCTAGAGGCGACACAGACCGAGAGGGGAGGCCATGAGACCCGGCGGACTAGCGCGCAGCATAGGGGGCGGCGGACGGGGGGGCGGCGGTGAAGGTGAGGGGGGGGAACAAAGGCAGAAACCGTCCCTCACGGAGCAGCCCCCCAATTCCGCGCCCCCCCCCGCTCTTCAGCGCCGCCCAGCTGTTCAGCCGGCCACCGTCCCCGTCCGCCCGCACCCGTCCGCTGGCCCTGTCACCCGCGGCCCCTCCCTGTCCCCTCCTCGCGGCTCACCCCGCACAGGTCCCCGCCGCCACTGCCGCCACTCCTCTTCCTCCTTAGCCGCCGCCGCCGCCTCCTTCGCCGCCGCGGCCGCCTCCACCGCCGCCAAGGTTCACACTCAGCCGCCGTCGCCGTAAAGCGCCTCGGCTGTTACCCCGGGTAAAGTTTCCTAGGCCTGGCTTTACGACACTTCCCTGCCTGCCGGCTGCCGGGGCCAAGGGAAAGGGGCGTGGAGGGAGGTGACCTGTGGAGGGGCGGGGACGAAGGTGTCTCCTGTAGGCTCTGGGGGAGGCCGAGTGCTAATGGGTGGGGCTGTAGGGCGGGGAAGTTGCTCAGGGCTTCACAGTCTCCGGCTCCCCACCCCACTGTCCTCGGCTTTGGAACTCCTCCGCCCGCGGAGGTTAAGACGCTGGGCGGGGGAGAGATGGGAAGGCCCGCCGTCCACCCAGCGGCCGCGGAGCCCGCGGGCTGGTGGCCTGCCGACCCGAACGCACACGAGTTCCCTAAAACTGCTCCTCCTCAGCTGTACTACGTTTGCCCTGACCCGGGGAGGGGCAAGGGAGGAAGGCAGAGGGGGAGAGGGCGGTTACCTGAGTCCCTTAAAAATGGAGCAAAACGGGAGAAAATCGAAAGAGAAAGGCCGTTAAAAGCTGTTAAAAACTGGTTGTTTGCAGTGTGAGTTAAGTTTGATTAGTCTGCCCCTTTTTAGACAAGACAAGCTGGACAGGTAGTCCTTTTCCTCTCCCCTTACCCCTTTCACCCCACCCAGGAATTTGGAGGTAAATGTGATTAAAAGGTGCCGGACAGATACAGGCACGTCTGGAGAAGAGTTAGAGATGGTGGAATAGAGTGATAACGGCTAGAAAAGCACAAACCTAAACTTGTGACACAAACTGTCACCAGTAAATGATGTCCTGAACCTCCTCCTCACTCACTCCACCAAGTGGTCTGCCGGAGCGGATGCAAATGGAATTGAACCGCGGCACGCACTTGAGCATGTGGATTCCCTCTTTCCTTTCTAGTCTGCAAATGATGATTTCCAGCGGATCTTTTGTAACTCTCCATCACGCGAAGCAAATTAAGTTTTTCGAAAACTGATTTGTAGAGCTGGTCATGTCAGCAGCATATAGATGTTTTCAGGGACTTGATTCTATGACTGATTATGTTTGCAACTTTCTGCCATGATAAAAACTCTGGAAAGTGGGGACGCCTGGGTGGCTCAGTTGGTTGAGCGGTTGCTTTCGGCTCAGGTCATGATCCCAGTGTCCTAGGATCGAGTCCCACATGGGGGGGGGGGCGGTCCTTGCTCAGCAGGGAGTCTGCTTCTCCCTCTGCCTCTGTCTGCCTGTGCTCGCTCTTTCTGACAAACAAATAAATAAAAATCTTAAAAAAAAAAACCTCTGGAAAGTGGTTTACACAGTATTGTAGCTGTTAAATATAATTGTCAGGATCCTTGTCACTAAAGATAGGACAAACTATCATCTTCCATCTAGAAGTTCAATCTATTGTAATAAAAAAATAACAAAATGTGTGACTATGTGCCAGGCACTGTTCTAAGTACCTTATGTGTATTTGTTAACTCATTTATAGGTTTTATAAAAAATAATTTATAGATTTTCATAGAAATATTGACATTTGTGTACAAACAGAGGTGTAGGTGCTTATTTATTTCAGCCTTATCTATAATTGGAAACAAGTCCAAACCACCTAAGTATCTATCAAGACAGGAATGATTAAAATAAGCTTACGATACCTAAATACTATGGTTAATTATGTTATTGCTGAAAGAATGAAATAGATTGAATATAATGGAATATATTGGTACACTTTCGGTTACTATGATTGCATCGCAAATTACCCCCACAACACAGTTGTATAAAATAAACGTTTATTATGCCAATGGATTCTGTGGGTCAGGAATTCAGACTGCACAGCAGGAATGACTTTGCTCTGCTCTCTTTATGCGTAGGGCCTCAACTGGAAGGCTGAGGATTAGAATCACCTGAAAACTTTTCACTTTCATGTTGATGGTTGATGTTGGCTGGGGGCCACAGGCTGGAGAACTCAGTTCAACTCCATGTAGATGTCTCCAGGTAGTCTTTTAATATGGACTGCTCTGGGCTTTCTCACAGCATGATGGCTAGTTTCCAAGGGTGAGTATTCCAAGAGTAGGAGAGCCAGGTTTCTACCGGCTTACCTTTTATCTGCCTTAGAAGTCATGCAGTGTCAATTCCACTGTCTTCTATTTCTCCATACCCTCACAAAGCCTCATCCAAGTTCAGGGGGTGGGGAAACAGACCCTACTTCTTGATGAGGAGAGGCAAGGTTTTTAAAGAGAACATGGGACCAGAAATATTGCTGTGGCCATTTTTGGAAAGCACAAGTTGTCACAGGTGCTTAAGACTTCCTAAACACCCTAAGGAGGTAAACTAAGAAGTGCAATGGGATCCCATTTATGGTTTTTAAAAAGAAAAACAAAACCATATTTCCAAATGTACATACATTGTTTAACAATACATATTTTTCAAATGACACAGGTTTGAAGTGTAACCTGGATGGTCAGCCAAAGAAACAATGATCCGTTCAAGTCATGCAGGAAAAAAATAACCAAAATGACCCCACACAACTCCCCAAAACATATTTAAAGTTGTTGTTGTTGTTGTTGTTGTTTTTAGATTTTATTTATTTATTTGAGAGAGAGAGAGAGAGACAGAGTTAGACAGCATGAGAGGGGAGGTCAGAGGGAGAAGCAGACTCCTCATGGAGCTGGGAGCCTGATGTAGGACTCGATCCCATGACTCCAGGATCATGAACTGAGCCGAAGGCAGTCGCTTAACCAACTGAGCCACCCAGGTGCCCCTAAAGTTAATTTTTACTTAGAAAAATGTCTCTTGTTATCTGTGGACTGTAACCCTGTCTAATGTGACTCCATCGTAAGGAATGAGTGGCAGCAAGTCTTAGTGTTCTTTCCATACTGTAAATTGGCACTGAGCTTTCTCGCTGAGGAGCTCACTTAATGTTGTCTCACAGTTATTTTCAGAGAGATGAGAGTTGGAAAGACCTCCATGAGGTCAGTGACGGAGTCTTATTCACTTATTCACATATCTAATACTTACAAGGAGACTTGTTTGTTTGGTTTTTTCCTACACTATGCTATTCTCTCAGCAGTCTAGGATGTTTATAATTACAAAGTAAATTCTGGCCTCCTTGCTGGTTAATAAGCTAATAAGATCTCTGATATCTAAACTCCAGTGACTCCACTTTATATCCCAGTATTAAAATCCCAATGCTGATGTTCCAAGAAGACTTCTGTGAGAAATCTGTTTTTGTAAGCCTTTTCTTTTTTACTCATGTTTGTTATATGCTAATATGATGGCAGCATTATTTTAGGTATAAAAATAGGGTTAGTTCACTCTAATGCTTTAGGCATATTTGTCTATTAAGAAGCTCCGAAAAGGGGCGCCTGGGTGGCTCAGTGGGTTAAAGCCTCTGCCTTTGGCTCAGGTCATGATCTCAGGGTCCTGGGATGGAGCCCTGCATCGGGCTCTCTGCTCAGCAGGGAGCCTGCTTCCTCCTCTCTCTCTGCCTGCCTCTCTGCCTACTTGTGATTTCTCTCTGTCAATTAAATAAAAAAAAATCTTTAAAAAAAAAAAAAAAAAAAAAAAGAAGCTCCGAAAAGACAACTATCTCTGAGAGTGATGACTTCAGAGGAAGGCATGGTCTCCGAGCAGGGGAGGTGTAACCAGTGATAGTCTTCTATCTGGATAATTGGTATTTTCATTGCTTTGACATGCCTTATGATACAATAGTCACTTGTTTACTATTGCCTTTGTTCTCTTTTGAACAATGAAAGGACACACCTTAAGTTTTTTCAAAGAAAAAACTCATTAAATCAATTAAAATAACCAAAAGCAATTTTGAAGCAATATCTTAAAGCAACTTCCTGAAGGAGAAAAGTTCCTTCCAAATTCTAACAGGTAGACATTTTTCTCTTGTTGGCCAGGTTTAAGGGGGAATGCTAGCTGTATACCTACCTGAAAGGTAACTGGGGGAATGAAGATGCTAATAATGGAGAGATGCTTTAAGTTCTCTTGACTCAGCAGGATGTCGTGTTATGTGCCATAGGCGCACATACTGAATAATTTAAATATTTGTGTAGTTTTATTTTACATGCCATATTGCTCTTAGTCCTACTAATCCTACCCATTGGACATAAAGCCTTAAGTATGAGTGTCTTTAACTTTGTTTTATCCTAGATGAAAGAAAGGGGATACATCAAATTTGAGATTCATAGCATTTAATCAAAGGATGAATATTGTTTTACCACCTGTAATCTTGAAACACTGTGAGATTCCCAGGTAAAGTGCTTTGATTAACAATTTGATTCTTCCCTTTGAATTTGAGGGAGTGACAGTCTGTTCTTTAATCCTCGGACCCTTTGACAACAGTGGTTGGCAGTCCCAGTTGTAGGCATAGATTTTGTTTGTATGACTGAGGCCCTTGGGGGTATATGAGGAACCAGAGAGGACTACGGTCAAATGGTTGCTATTTTCATTACTTTGAACCTCATACTTCCAAAACTTGCTGAGGGCACGGACAGGCTCTTTCTTCTATCTCTATCTGGGTAGGTGAGAGGTGCTCGAGAGAATCATATATTCCTATATATTAAAGCGATTGAAAATTCTTGGTCTCCAATTTAGTTATGCCCTCAGCCATCAGGACTCTAGAGTTGTTTTTACCAGTTTTCCAGGCTAGCTTCATGCAAAAGCAACTATCATTGACCACTGCTTGCTTCACACTCTCCTCAGCAGATGACCCTGCCTCCACTTCACTAGGAAAAAAGAACTATTCCAAACGCGAACTCCCTCCACCCCCACCTGCCATGTCAATAAATGCATCTATATCTGAATTTACCCTTATCCCCTCCCCCCGCCAGGAAAACCATTAGAGGGTAGAAGATGGCCCAATTCTTCAATACTAATACCTCCCTCTATCTGTGAGCTTGATGTCATCCTTTCAATACCCTTTGGCACCTGTCCCATCATTGTTCTCACTCTCTGCCTCAAAAGTTTATAAATGCTGACTTTCTCTCCTTTCCATCACAGTAAAACTGCTAATCTGCAATAGGTAGCCACCATCTCCACCCAGATGCAAGTTTGCTCTTTAGCCAATTGGTGGCCCTTCTACCTCAACCCTTCCACTAACACCTCCCTGGCAAAAGTCACCTGTCGTGTCCCAAAGACCAGATCCATTCCACTCTTCAACTCTTCATGTCACTTTATTTTCCTATGGCATTTGATTTTGCTATGCCTTTCCTAAACTCTTCCCTTGGCTTCTGTCATACCATACTTCTTTGCCCTCCTTCTCTGAACATTCCTTCTCAGTTTTTCTTGATATATAGTAGTCTATAATCATCACAGCAGTAGCTAGCATTTACTGTCAGCCTACCATATATTAAGTATGTTATAAGCAATAGCCCACTTTAGTTCTCACAATAATGCTATGAAATATGCAGCATGAACTGGTGATTAGAAGCCAGACTGGAATTGGGTCACCAGCCTATTCCTGAGTCAGTCACTGGAAACCCAGTCAGTGGTTTACTCTTAGATCAATGAGGCCTGTTTGTGGCTGAGAGGAATATACGCTTCTCCTGATATGTATTACTGGGGGTAAGGGGTGTGTGAAGAAATGTCTATAATAAAATTGGGGTTCAAATCCTGGCTCTGCCACTTACTAGCTCTGTGATCCAGGACAATTTAATGTCTCTGAGCTTCAGATTATTCTTATTGAAAGCAGATAATACTACATGCCTCATAGGGGATGGGAAGGGTTAAATGAATTAATATGTGTAAAGTTTTTAGCCTAGTAGAAACACATGGTGTGCCCTCAGTAAATGTTAGCCAGTCTCCCATCCCACCCATCTATCCTCAACATTTCTGCCACTGCTGTCCTCATAAAATGCAAACTATGTCCATCTCCTGCTTAAACTTCTTCAGTGACTCCCCTTCGCCTAATAATCAAATCTAGATTAGGGTGCTTTGGCCACAAATAACAGAAAAACCATCTCAATCCAGCTTTTAGAAAAGTCAGGGAGTGAACTAGATCATGTAAAAGACTGTCAGAGGCAGGGTGAAGTTCAGGGTCAATTGGTTCAATGATATTATTTAAGAACCCAGGTTTCTTTCTCTCTCCTGCCATTCATAGAGTCAGCTCCATCCCAAACCTGCTTCCTTTGTAGTTACCATATGGTTGCCATAAGTACTTGGAGCCATGTATTTCCTTTTTTTTTTTTTTTAGATTTTATTTATTTATTTGACAGACAGAGATTACAAGTAGTCAAGAGAGGCAGGCAGGGAGAGAGAGGAGGAAGCAGGCTCTCCGTGGAGCAGAGAGCCCGATGTGGGGCTCGATCCCAGGAGTCTGAGATCATGACCTGAGCCGAAAGCAGAGGCTTTAACCCACTGAGCCACCCAGGCGCCCCTGGAGCCATGTATTTCTTGATTCATGCCCAGTGAGAAGAAGGGAGCGGCTTTCAGTAACGCACCAAGAATTACTTTCCCAGAGACCTCTAGCAAACCTCTCTTGGTGTGTCGTTTATCAGAATTGGTCATGAGCTATTCCAAAGTCAGTTACTGGAAAGAGACTAAGTGTACCCTTTCTTGGGCCACCTGGAACTAGGAGTGAGTGAGCTGCTTTGGAGGCATATGTGTTGTAGGGGGAAGGGTATATACTAAACAAAATTAAGTTTCTGTTAGAAGAATGGGGAATGGATTCTAGGAAGGCCACGTTCTATGTTCACTGCATAGACAAGGCCTTCTTGATGATCTTATCTTGAAGGACAAGTTATTTCTTGATATTCACAATTTTTTTTAAGATTTTATTTATTTGTCAGAGAGAGAGGGAGAGAGAGAGAGCGAGCACAGGCAGAAAGAGTGTCAGGCAGAGGCAGAGGGAGAGGGAGAAGCAGGCTCCCTGCTGAGCAAGGAGCAGAGGCAGAGGGAGAAGCAGGCTTCCTGCTGAGCAAGGAGCCGGATGTGGGACTCGATCCCAGGACGCTGGGATCATGACCTGAGCCGAAGGCAGCCGCTTAATCCACTGAGCCACCCAGGCGTCCCCACAATTTTAACTCAAAGTATTCAATTAATAATTGTTGTATCTATGGATAAGTGAAATTTGAACCAAACTATTGCTTGTAGTACCCAAAACGTGCAAGATGGTTTTCTGGTCTCTATATCTGTGCTCATTCTGCTATTGGTTCTAGAAATCATCACCTTCTAATCTCTCTCTCTCTCTCTCTCTCACACACACACCCTCTCTACTTGCAAAACTGACTTCTCCCTGCTCAGTGACTGCTTTGGATTTCTGTGGCCAAACTTGTTCATGACTTCTTTGCTCTTCTGTGGCTTCTTCTAGAAGACTTTTAAGAGTGGGAATTATTTCTTATCCTCTTATTCCTGGTAGATGCATAGAGACAGAGTGAGAGTATGCATCAAAGATCGATCTGGTTCCACACCTTTTCAGATTGTAGATGTCTCTCTTAGTGTAAATGTCTTAAACAAGTTTATTTATATAGGACTTTTATTACTAGAAGTGATAAGAAAAGTATCTTCAAAGGTCTTTTTTTTTTTAAAAGATTTTATTTATTTATTTGGCAGAGAGAGATCACAAGTAGATAGAGAGATAGGCAGAGAGAGAGGAGGAAGCAGGCTCCCTGCTGAGCAGAGAGCCCGATGCGGGACTCGATCCCAGGACCCTGAGATCATGACCTGAGCCAAAAGCAGAGGCTTTAACCCACTGAGCCACCCAGGCACCCATATCTTTGAAGGTCTTAAGAATCTAGTAGTATCTTCTAGAGTCTTTTGCTTAAGATTCTTCTGCTTAAAATAAGCACTTACAGGATTGGCTTGAGGGTGCAAACTTGACTTTCATGCATTCGTTCTAAGTTGGAAGTAGAGACAAAAATTGGAGAAGCTATCCATCATTAATCAAGTCCTGGCCATTGGGGTCAGTTGTTACAGAAGTTAGTTTGGATTCCCAGATTGTTACTAGAGGTAGCAGTGTGACTTCCTACAAATCCAACTCAGAGCAGTATGGCTTCCTGGTTTATTCATGATATATAAGGGGTTGGTGGGCAGGGTGCTGAAGATTGTGGGTTAGAGCTTTATTTTTTTAATTAAAATTTTTTATTATTTATTTTTGAGACAGAGAGAGAGAGAGAGAGAGAGAGCATGAGCAGGGGGAGGGGCAGAGAGAGTGGGGGAGAAGCCAATTCCCTGTTTTGAAGGGAGCCCAAGGCTGAGCGATCCCCCAGGACCCCGGGGATCATGACCTGAGCCAAAGGCAGATGCTTAACCAACTGAACCACCTAGGTGCCCCCAGAGCTCTATTTTTATATATGTCTGGCTACTGTTGGCTAGTACAGTCAGTATCTCAGAGTAGAAGTCAGGAACGTGGAAGAGGGCCCAAGAGAGAGTTTTGAAGTGCTAGAAATATTCTATAATCTTTTTTTTTAATCTGAGTGCTGGTCATTACATGAGTGTATCCTTTTTGTTAAACTTTATTGAGCCATAAACTTATGATTTATATGTGGTATTTTAATATAAAAATTAATTTTTAATAAAGATTTCACAAAAAGTAAAAAAAATTACAGATGCATTTTTTATTATTAAAATGAATGCTACGCACTCATGGCTGACTGAATTATTTGGGCTGTAGGTCACCACAGCCTACATGAAATGCTTTACTGAAGAGAGAACTTCCATCATTGGGGACCTGAGTCTGGAAACCAGTCCAGGAAAAGCAAGTGATTTTGTAGACTTTATTTGAATATTGAATTAAAACACAAACTGTGCAAGGCAAAGTGGTTATTTTATTTTTTCTGAATGAGAAAATATAGCAATAACCAAGACACTAAAAAGCTAGGTTTAGAGAGCACGGAAAGAGAGTAGTGCTAAGAATAGCGCCATAGCACTTATTGGGAATGTGTAGGTCTCTAGTCCTAATATATTTTGATTTGTTACTTATTTTAATGTGTACAAAACTAGTAAAATCCAAAATGCGACCACAGCAGAGAAATAAAACAAATAATATAATCGAGATATTTGTTCTATTTCTATACTGCAATGGAAGTCTCTCAGTCACGTATAAACTCACAGCAGCTTCTCTGAGTTCTCAAGGAGAAACCTTTGAAGTTCAGGGAGTGGTTAATAGTTCCTTTGATCTTCTTAGTCTTTTTGCACTTCAGGGAGCTTTCCAGGAGGGCAATTTTGCTTATCACTGGACCTATTGTTAAATGAAAACAAAAACAAAAAGGCAACTTCCTAGATCTATTGGGATAGGTGGTGCAGGTGAGGGACTTTCCCAGGCTTGTCCCAACTGCTGCTAGTGGCCTGTTTCAAGAGGGAATTCTGCCCAAATTAGCCTCTCCCCTAATCAACTTCCAGTACCTATATGCTTAGTTAACTGCCTCCAGCCTATCCTTTAATCTCTTTTTTTAAAATGCCATCTCATTTGTGCTTGGCATAATAATGTATGCATTAATTTACTTTCCAAACCATTTCATAAAATATTCTTTGTTCCCTTTGAGAAATATGGAAAACTCCCAACGTGAGGATATCAGAGAAGTCAAATTCAAAATGACTGTAGTTCTATAGTGTCTTCAAGTAGTATCTGCATTAAAGGTCATTGCATTAGTAAATCTATTAAGTATAAAATCTTTGCATTATTTAATTTATTCAGTAAAATATTTTTTAAGTATATATGTGCTGTATGGGATATACTTATGTATACATAAGTACAAAGAAGAAAAGTACTTTTCTGACAGTGATGACTCTCAGAAATAATCACAATATACGTTTTGATGCATTTTCTTCCAATCTTGGTATTATGTAAATGTGTGATATGTACTTTTTATATGTAGGAGAGATTAGCTTTTTCTGTATATGTGGTGTGTATACTTTTATAAAATTGGTATTATATTACTTTCTTATGTCTTTAAAGATTGTAATTATTTTATGAATCATAATTAAATTACTCCTTTATTGTTGGATGAAAATATCTTTTTTTTAAGGATTAGAAACAATTAGTTAATGTATCATAGTGACCTCTTTTTCTCCCATAAGGGGCTTGAAAAATTAATTTGAAAAATCTCTTAAGTATATACACACATGCACATGGATCTGTGAAGTGAGACTTGGATTCAGCATGGCAGGGCTGAATGAAGAACTTACAGTGTCCCCAGGACCACCATCATCACAAAGTATCCTCTTTATATTAATATGCACCTTCATCAGTTAGAGTACATCTTTAGAGAGGACGTTTGGGGGAAGTTGAATATAATGAAGCTGTCCTACTTAATTCATCCATCCATTCATTTATTTAGTAAACACCTGTTGCTCCCCTGTTCAGCACTTAGGTATCTAGGTGAAGGGCAGACTCAGCCCTTCCCTCACTCAGGGCCCAAAGTCCAGATAAAGACCGTCAAAGCAGAGAATTTAATAACACCCAGAAAGGCTCTAATCAGGAAAGCTGGATTATGATAGGTGCACATAGAGGGGCAGCTGCATTTTCCCAAAGAAGGCAACACTGAACCAGACACTTAAAAACTAAGCAGGAGTTAACTGAACAAGAGACAGGATAGGCAAAGCCTGTGGAAGATCAGAATGCTTGGAGAAGACCAAAGAAGAAGCTGGATATGTTTAGCCAAAGCCAGACCATAAAGGGCCTTGTCAACCCCCATAAATTTAGAGTTTGTCTCCAGAAGCACTGGGAATCTGTGGAAGGTTTGTTCTTTGAAAAGATCACTTTCTCTGCAGACTGAAAAATGGAAGAGAATGGGAGTTAAGGTAATCAAGGATTGTTGCTCCAGGCGGGAAGAGCAGCTCTTTGGCTACAGTGCCCCTGGGGGGTCCTAGGAGATGGTTGGACATGAGACTTTGTAACCATCCTTTTCACCCAGCCATTCATTGCATTTAGCTTTTTTTTTTTTTTTTAAGATTTTATTTATTTGATAGAGAGAGATCACAAGTAGGCAGAAAGGCAGGCAGAGAGAGAGAGAGAAGCAGGCTCCCTGCTGAGCAGAGAGCCGGATTCGGGACTCGATCCCAGGACCCTGAGATCATGACCTGAGCCAAAGGCAGCGGTTTAACCCACTGAGCCACCCAGGTGCCCTGCATTTAGCTTTTGACCCCTTCAAACCAACCTAGCATATATTAAGCACCAAATAAGTGGTTGTTGCTTTGTTTGCTCGTTTCTGTGTTTGGAAAAGAAAGCCACCACCTAATTCTACCTTTTTCTTCTCCCAAAGAATTAAGTATTGAGAGAGAAGGTCTCCATCCTAGGAACTATCCCACTCTTTTCCTAATCTAGGGGCTTCTCCAGTTTCCTACAGTGGCTCAGCTATCCTGAGCCAGTTGCACATAAAACCACCAAATTCCTGATCTGTACAATGAGGACAGTACTTCAGTTCTGCTGATATTAGTGACATGCGGGGTCCCCCATTATAACAGTAATGCATGTTCAACATAAAAACATGGAAAACACAGACAAATGAAAAATAGAGAAATAGCCACCATAGTGCCACCCCCAAATGACAACCACTATTAATATTTTGAGGCATTTTGTTTTAGTCTTTGTTCATAATTTGGGAAGAATTTCTTTAAATCATGGTGATACACACCCACACATACACACATATATATTTATACCCTGAATTTTTTAAACTTAACATCATAACATAGAAAAATTTCATGTCATTTTAAATATTACATTAAAATTGTAGTTGTTGCAAAAATTCTACTCTACATATTCCAATCGAATTCAACACACAGCCATCTTTACGCTGTTACCAGTGTTTGCGCTATAAATAAGGCTATGATGAGTACTTGGGGCATGAAGTTTTGAGGGTATTTAGGATTGTGCTTTTGAGATAAATTCCTAGAAGCAAACCTAATAAGGCTTTTTTTCAAGGCTTTTAGCATATACGGCCAATATGATTTACAAAAAAGTGTACCAGATTTACATTTCAATATATGAGAGTACTTGTTCTAATTAGACAACACTGAAAAGAAATCTTGGCTAATTTAATAGACGAGAATTTTTTTCTTAAAATAATTTAAAATGTTGGGGCACCTGGGTTGCTCAGTGGGTTAAAGCCTCTGCCTTCGGCTCAGGTCATGATCCCAGGACCCTGGGATCGAGCCCCACATCCCGGAGCAGGGAGCCTGCTTTCTCCTCTCTCTCTCTGCCTGCCTCTCTGCCTACTTGTGATCTCTGTCTGTCAAATAAATAAATAAATAAATCTTTTAAAAAATAATTTAAAATGTTATCCGTGTTTTTATATGACCATAATAACTAAGTAAGCTAATGGGGGAAACTGACTGCTAGGTTATTAAGCCAGACCCATATAACAGATGAATTGGCTTCATCTTCCATAACTTGGTAAAGTGAGTAGTAAGTATCAGGATTTCAGTGTTCGTTGACATAATTCTAATTTTTTGCTTATGTATTTACTTCTGATGGACTCTGTTTCCTTGTAACTTTAGGCCACAATATTTTACAAATTAACTCAGAGATTTAAAGGAATGGGTGTACCATAAACCCTAGCACTAACTACTGATCAGTAAGGTTGTGAATATAAGGCTTTTAAGTTCCTTTGGCAGTGAGTTAATTTTATTTTATTTAATTAATTTGTTTTTTTAATGTTTCAGGTTTTTATTTAAATTCTGGCTAGTTAACATATACTGTAATATTGGTTACAGAAGTTAGTGATTCATCACTTTCATATAATACCCAGTGTTCCACACAAGTACCCTCCTTAATGCCCAGCACCCATTTAGCCCACCCCCTACGTCCCCTCCAGCAACCCTCAGTCTGTTCTCTATTGTTAAGAATGTTTTTTGGTTTTCCTCCCCTCTTTTCCCCTATGTTCATCTGTTTTGTTTCCTAAATTCTGCATATGTGTGAAATCATATGGTATTTGTCTTTCTCTGGCTTATTTCACTTAGCAGTAATACGCTTTAGCTCCAACCATGTTGTTGAGTGAGTTAATTTTAGATGGAAAAGTTGAAAATTGAATATTAAATTAATTAAAAATAATAATGACTTAACTAGAGAAAACACAAGAGGGCAATCTTGCACAATAATAAATTATGTTTGCACAAGATAAAATAATGTTTTAATCAAGCGTAATTCTTTCAATAGACATTTGCAATCTTGTCGGTATGTGTTATCTTTTTAGTGAATTTGCAAGGAAATTTACAGCCAACATCCATACAATGAATTTTGCATGTATTTGAGTTATATTTTTTAATACTGGAAAGAAGTGAGTCTACTTCCCATATTGCCTGGTTTCTGTTTATAGAAAAACAAGGATATAGATCCACTACAGAAAAGACACCAAAGACAAAATATCTTTTTCCTCCTGGATTCATTACATATATATGAAAAATATATATATTATATAAGAATATAGATACATACATATACATGTATACACATATATTTATTTTCAAAATGGAAATAATTTCATTTTTTCTGACTAGGAATATGTGACCCATTAAATTTCAATGGAAGAGACTATTTTTTATGATTAAAAAATAATAAATTTCTAAAGGAAGAGCATGTTCTAATGATTAGATCAGAAAACATGTATGGTCTTTAAAAATAAAAAAAATTTTTAAAAAGAAAACATGTATGGTCTTTTATATATTTTAAATTCCTAGTACTTAAATAGGACTGTAGTTTGATTAACTGACTAGGCTCTAAAAATTAAGAGCATGAGAAAATGGAAGGTTTAAGGCAATTGCGCGCACCTTAGTATGTGCAAATTCTCACACATTTTGATTTCCATCTGCAAAGCAAGCATGGAGATAGTATCTGTGTGGTCATATTTTCCATACCCCTGGGGTCCTCCCCTATCTCAAACTCATTTGGAGTTTAGAGTGCCCAACAGGATTAAAAGAGCATGTTGGTGGGAGCATACTAGGTTTCTGAGCATTTCTGAGCATACTAGTGGGAGATTCTGTGATCAAGTACCTGGTACTTAGAAAAGCAATATGACATAGTAATTAATCACCTGGAGTTTGAATCCTCAGTTTCTGCTAATACTGGCTGTGTGACTTTGGGTAATTTCTTAAACTCTCTGTGCCTTATCTTCCTTATATGTGTAATGCACTTATAATCATTCACATCTCATGAGGGGTTTTTTTTGTATATTAAATGAAGATATAAATACTTAGAGAAGTGTCTGGTACAAAGGAGCTGTACATCAGTAATTGCTATTATGCAAGGAGCCTAGGAAAATCTGTAATGGAAATAAGAACCCAGATGTCAGAACATGAAAATGCAGGCAGAAATCCTATTGGACATACTGAAGCAAAAAGAAAATAATTTTAGACTATAGCCATTCTTTCAAGCTAAGCTTGGCTAAGGGTTTTCTACAATTCCTAAGGGGAAGGACTCAGAAATTAGCAATAGTTAACTTACTAAATGCTGTAAGAGTTTTGTTCACATTAACCCGTAGAAAACCATATCTGCTTCTTCCTCCAATATGAGGAATGGCTAGTTATTCTCAAGTGTTGAATGCCTATAAAACTCTCTATTAAAGAGTCATTACTCACAGGATCTGAACTGATAAGTATGCTTCTACTGGTGGAGTTAGCATACAGGTTTTCTGAGAGGGCAAATGAGATAAGCAGCACCTTCTAAAAGGAGCTGCTTTAACAAAGCTTATTTCTGCCATACATACAACAGGACCTGCAGTGCAGGATCATTCCATCAGGGCACTTTCATATGCAGAAACTTGTCTCTCTTCAAGCAACCCTGAAATTGGAAACCCAAGATAGATGAGTTCTATTCTAGCCACAGCCATTGCTATATTCTGAGAACAGGTAAAGGATTCTCCGTGGTTCTGTTTGTTCTTTGAGTGAATTTCTCACCCCCATTATAGTGGTTTCTGAGTTGTTTGAAATATCGAGTGAAAAGTTAAATGTATCATTTAAAAAACTATTAACAATACTGTACTTTTGCTTTGCATTATTCCATCTATATTTTCCACTTTAGATAGAGTGATTAAAATCTTGCAATATCTTACTAGGAAGAAATAATTACAGTAATTTTAAGTACTTGTGCACATTTCTACAGAGATCATTTTGGAATATCAATGAAAATTTCTATTGTATCCCTACGGTGCTTGAGCAATTCTGAGTGTTACTGGGGTTTAAGAGGTACCCAGTGTGTGGGGAAGATTTCACAGGGAAAGCAGCCTGATTGACTTTATTATAAGGTAGGTTTATCTTGGTGAATTACCTGAAGTTACAGCTTTAACTTTCAAAGTTCTGGCATTTAATTTCCAGGTTCTGGTCTGAGTGGATTAGACCAACCAAGTCTATAAAAGATTAATGATAAATGTAGCATGCACTGTATCATTGAGCTTTAAGGGAGAAAAAGAGTAAACTAATAATTGTACAACTAACTGTCAAATTAAAAACTGAGTAAAAGGGACACCTGGGTGGCTCAGTTGGTTAAATGACTGTCTTTGGCTTGGGTCGTGATCCCAGCGTCTTGGGTTTGAGTCCTGCATTGGGCTCCCTGATCAGCAGGAAGCTTGCTTCTCCCTCTGCCTCTGCATGCCACTTCCCTGCTTGTGCTCTCTCTCTCTGACAAATAAATAAATAAAACTTAAAAAAAAATAAGTAAAAACTGAGTAAAGAAGTCCTGGGAGCTATAGAGCATGTCATGGGGGGGGGGGCATGATCATCAAGTAGATCATGAGAAAAGACTTTTCTTTTTAAGCTTTTATTTATTTACTTATAAGAGAGGGGGTCAGAGAGAGAGGGAGCAAGCGAGCACAGGGAAGGGCAGAGGGAGAGAGAGGGAATCCCAAGAAGACTCCACACTGAGCACAGAACCTGGCCCAGGGCTTGATCCGACGACCCTGAGATCATGACCTGAGCTGAAATCAAGTCAGTGGCCCAACCGACTGAGCCACCCAGGTGCCCATGAGAAAATATTTTTTTTAAGGTTTAAAATTTAGCATTTTTGTTTATTAAATATGTTATCATACTGTAAGAAATTGCTGTGTCTGTCCCCACAATAAATGTCTCTGTTCCACAGACTTATAATTTACAGCGTGCCTACCAGGGATCTCTAACTTCAAATTGCATCTTCAACTTCTGCTTTTTCTACACTTTTATACAAGCCATTTCCAGTTATTGATACATTTTTTCTTAAATTATCCTACTATCACAGATCAAGTTATATGAAAGGAAGGAATTCTTTCAGCTTTGGAGAATTTTCTTCCACTATGTGTTAATGTTAATAACTAATGTTATTAGTCAAAATCTGAATTTGGGGGCACCTGGGTGGCTCAGTCGGTTAAGTGTCTGATTTTGGCTCAGGTCATGGGTCCTGGGCGCTCTGCTCAGCGGGAAACCTGCTTCTTCCTCTCCCTCTGCCTGCCCCTCCACCTGCTTGTGATCTCTCTCTCTCTGTCAAATAAATAAATAAAATCTTAAAACACACACACAGAAAACAAAATCTGAATTTGTGGGTTCCTTAGTGCCCCACTACAAACACCCATGGCAAAAACAAGCTTCTTCAGGCCAGGAACTATGTCTGCCTGATCTTTGTAGCTTCAGAACCTAGCACAGTGCTTGTCACAAAATAAGTGCTCATGAAATGCTTGTTAAGTACTATCGTCTCAGCTGGGCAGGATTTATTATCTTGAAGTGGTACAATGTGGTCACCAGATGGATGTGCACTTGAGGTTACAATACATTGCTAAACAGTGATGTCCTCATGTAGTATGTGAACCTGGCCTGTTTACCGTACCATGGTACATCACATGGTAAAGGCCACAGCCTACTACCTGCTTTGAGAATCAGGAGTCCAGCGATATGAATCATGCACAGATAGTTTTCTTCTCCCAGAGTCCCCCGAGTTCAGGGGCAGAGGTGACATTCTTCTATGTCAGATTTCTAAAATGCCCACCATGAGCTTCAGCGGATCTCAGAATCCTAGATGGTTTTCTTAAACAAGAGTTTGGAAGGGCCTTTTAGATTTATGCATGGCAGTCTTAATCTGCTAAATATTTTAATCTTCATCTGTAAAATATCAAGTAGAGGGGCAATTGTGTTCCTAGGACAGTGTGCTACAGCAGAGGTGGGACACCACACAATGTAAATGTGGATTAAACACAAAGAATAAATGGAAATTTAGGTGCACTTAATTTTTTCATACTTTTGCCCCAAACTTCATTTAATCCATTTCATTTCAGGGTTTAAAAGTTAATATCATGAAGTCTATTCCATAAAATACTATTTTTAAATTTACAATGCTAGAATATTTTCACAGGTTCCTAACTTTGGTTCCATTGCTAGTTGTGTGACTTTGGTCAAGAAATCACTTGACTCCTTATTATTGGTTTAGACTAGTCAAAAATAATCAGTTTCAGCTTGCATGACTTTAACTTTTAGTCTTTTGGTTGTAGTTGTGGGTAGCACTTTGTGGAGGAGGCCTTTAAGGCTATGTGTCAACCCTCCCAGGAGATGCCATGGTGACTTGGCCCCATGCGTCATGGGCATGTGGAAGAGGAGGGCAATAGACATGTGGTTGTATGTGCAGGTGCTGTTTTCTGTTTATTCTGTTCTAAATGAATTTTAAGGGTTCTTCAGTTCTAAAAGTCTAATTCTGTTTATTCACTATCAGTGAATTATTCACTATCAGTGAATAATTATAATTATGTATAAGTCCTTTCTGTGTATACATACTTTAGCACAGAATAAATTTGGAAAGATGCTCATCAGATTATTGCTTGATAATCTCCAGGTGGTAGAAATAAGGATATTTATGTATTTTTGTCTTTCTTTTCTTTTTTAATTTACTGAGTTGAGAATGAAGAGAGGACAGGAGGGAGTATGCAAGCAGGAGGAGGGGCAGAGGGAGAGAGAGAAACCCAAGCAAATTCTGGCTAAGAGCAGAGCTGATACAGGACTTGATCCCGTGACCCTGAGATCATGACCCCAGTCAAAATCAAGAGTCGGATTCTCAACGAACTGAGCCACCCAGGTGCCCACTGAAAACATTGATAGCTACTTTTCAAATTACTCTGGAAAGAAGTTTTACTTATTTACATCTTCACTATCTTGTATGAGAATGCTAGTCTCATTGAATCAATGCCAACAATTACTTACAGATGGAAATAGTAACTTGTCTTGCTTGCTCTTGATTTAATTATGAGCAGTGTGATCTCTTTCTGGATTTTTTATACCTGATTCTGAGAACCACCTGTTAATTTTCCATTCCTCCATTTTACATTGCATTTTTTTCTAAGAGTTCTTCCAGCAATGATTAACGAGTTAACAGATGATAATAAAACATTATCTCAAAATTAGTTTCTTCTAAGTCATTTGTCATTGATGTCTTGAAAGAACAAAGATTCCAGTCCACTTAGTTCAATAAACATTTAAGGAAAGCTTTCCAAATGCAGAGCTGCACATGCTAGGGGGACAAAAAGTTGAAATTAATAAAGGTTAGCTGAGGAAGCCCACAACTTAATACAGAAAATGAAAACAAAAGGTCATGTTCTTATAATAGTATGAGGTTATAGGAGAGTGCAAGAGATTACTTTAGACATTTTGGAGTCAGTCATTGAAGGTTTAGTGGGGTAGGTGCTGTATGAACTCCGTATGAACTGGGCCTTGAAGGACGAATATATTAGTTTCCTCGGCCTATTATAACAAAGTACCACCAACTGGTGGCTTAAAACAGCAGAAATTTACTATCTCACAGTTCTAAAGATATTAATTTTATATTATATATATATAATACTTATATATATAATATATAATATTAATATAAAGATATTAAATCTAAAAATTTAATATCTCACAAGGTATTGGTAGGGCCATGCTGCTTCTGAAACTCAGGGTGTAAAATCCTTCCTTTCTTCTCCCTTGCTTTTGGTGGTAGCCAGCAGTCCTTGGCCTTGCTTGGCCTCTGGCTGCATCCGCCGTCTCTGTCCCTGTTGTCACCTGGCAGTCTTCACTCTACGCATGTCTGTGTCCAAATTTCCCCTTTCCATAGGGTCACTGGACATACTGGTTGGGTAGGACCCACCCCAATGACCTCATCTGTACTCAATCATCTGCAAAGACCCTATTTCCAAGTAAGGTAACATTCTTGGGATGGGGGTTAGGGCTTCCATGTATCTTTCTGGGGGATACATTTTAACCCGTAAGAATGGATAAGATTTCAACAGAGGAAAAGGGAGGGCAGTTGGTAAAGGGTAGGTATCCTGGGAGAAGAGAAACAAGTAAAGTCTGGTCAATACAGGGCATGTCCAGAAACATCAAGTACTTTGTCTGGTTTTTTGAGAGCATGTTGCAAGAAAGCTGTGGGAGAGGGCCTCATGCCCGAGCACTCTCCAGGGAACAGGCAACCACTGAAGCTATCTATCATTGGTGTCTCGGGGAGATTATGCTGCAGCTGTGTGGAGAATGAATTGGATGGGGAAACTAGCGGAGGCAGGGAAACCAGAGAGGAAACTCAGGCAGCAAATACAGAACTTCTCGAGCCAGGGGGTTAGGGCATCTGCACTCACCCCTAGACCCGCTCCGATTGGGGGACAAAAGGCCTGCTTGCTTGTGATTTGAAAATTCCACAATCCTGAGGATCTCCCCGCCCATCAGAAAATGGCTTGAAATACCCTCCTATATTTCTTCACCTGACCGGTGGCTTTACGAGCTGTAGTACCACACCTGACAGAGGTCACACAGGTCGCTTACTTTACAAGAGGCCCCCGGGTTGTGTGTGACTCTCTGGAAGACCTTTCTTTCTGCCTTTCTCCTTAGCAGTTTCAGATGGGCTCACCAAAACACCTGGAACCAAAAAAATGCAATTTGGAAAGTGTCTTCTCCTTTAAGGTCTTAAGAGCTTTTTTGCACCTGTTGCTTAAAAGAGTCTATAAAAGAGGGTGAATGGCTGAATTACGCAGTGCCAGCCAGGCAGATATTGTCTGCGTCTGCAGAGGCAGTGTCTACCCACTGCTTACCATGGTGCTGGCCTGCGATACGCTTACGATTATGTAGGGGATCCAGCAACAAAAGAAAATAAAAGTCACCAGAAATAGATGAAAGGTACCATTGTGTATTCAGGACCGAAGTGTTGCACATTTCCAAAATGCCCTGTTTTCAGCTCCCAGAGAAGAGGAGCTGGGTCCGTATAAAGTATCAGCCATCCTCTAAGACTAGGGAGCGTTCCCATCTGGGGGTGTTTTTCTTGAGATCCTCAAATACTTTAGAATCTTCTTGGCTTTTCTTCACAGAGAAGGCTATACCTGGCTTTCTCTTTCTCAGCAATTGCCTTTCAATGTCACATAGCCAGTTGGCTTGATCCCTGGCGGCTTCTGCTGCTCCAACATAACACAATGTGCCAACAGGCAGGTAGGGAGCAAGAAGAACAAAACTTTGTAAGCCTGAAATGGGTTAGCCTGAGTGCCCAGTGTTGCAAGCAGCTGGCTGATATTCAAAAGACCACCTTCTCAACAGAGAGGAAACCTTGAAAAAGCAACTTAAATTCAGATTCAAATTCCAGGGCTAATACTGGTTTTAAGGATGTCTTCTGTTCTGTGCCAGACACCACGCTTGTATCTGGATACATTGTAGCCAGTGTGTACGCTCAAGGTATGCAGGAGACCAAAAAGCTATCCCCCAGACAGGCAGGACTGAACGCAGTAGGCTGAGTTCTCACCAATAACAAAACATTTATAATCGCAAGGCGTCCCAGTGGGAGATTAGGGATCCTTGATTATGGTACATTTTCTTAATGCAATGTTTTAAAATTCGAACCCCAAATGTATTCATTGCCCTCTGGAAGAGTTAGATATCAATTTTTCAGAGAGTAATTTAACTTTAAGATAGAAATGGCTTTTGTCAACACGAATCTACAGTTTATTCACTTATTGCAGATTTTTTTTAGCACCTTTCATGGGTGGGAGCTGAAGTATCTCCTAATCCATGCAATTAGCCTTTAGAATAAACAATTATATGAACACCTTAACAGCAAGTATCAGCCTAGGAAAATCTACACAAGCAATACTTCTTTTTAAACCATAAATAATAACCAGCCCGCATTGTCCTTGCATTCAAGAACACTATGAAATAAAGATCACTTTAAAAGAAAGCCCTTTTCTCCTTAGTATATAATATCAGGAGAGAAAAGCATTCAGGATCATTCTTTCTTAGTATGGTATGTGCTCGGGAAATAAAGACATTTATTTAAAGAAGTATAGATAATTTTATTTCTTTAGGGAGAGAGAGCACGCAAGCATGCACGGGTAAGGGGGGACAGAGGGAGAGGGAGAGAGAATCTCAAGCAGACTCCATGCCCAATGTAGAGCCCGACACAGGGCTCAGTCTCAGGACCCCGAGTTCATGACCTGAGCCAAAATCAAGAGTCAGATGCTTACCCGACTGAGCCACCCCAGTGCCCCTAAAGAAGTATATATATTTTAAAGTAAAAGAAACAAGTTTAGTCAGATTTGTAGAGAGTAATCGCTTCATGTTTACCCTTTTTCCTTTTTGTCTCTCCATTTTATTTTATCAACTTCTCTTTTTTTTTCATGTTCTTCCTTGATATCAGTTCTTTTCCCTTTTATTTCCATCTTCCCTTGTTAAATTTTCCATTTTTCCCTTCCTTCCTTTCTTTTCCCTCTTGACTTTTTCCCTCTTTCTTCATCACATGTATAAATATAGCAGCATATGCAATATAGCTATTAATTATTTCATCAAAGTTAAACATGTATTAAGTAGTTGTTATTTTAATAAAACAAACTTCCCAAAACCCAACCTGTAACAAATAAAAGGATACAACTCATCAAGAAATTGAAACTTTTCTGCCTCTTATTTTACATAATGTCTACAAACAAATGACTCCACTTTTGCTATTCAAATACCAGAATGTAAAAATAAAGAGAAAATTTAAAAATTACTATTTAATAGAAATCAATTATAATGGAAATTTAAAAGAAATTACATAGCTTCTGTGATATCATTCTTTAATCTTTATATTACCAAAAACAATGCAACTAGAAAAGTATTCATCCATATTTGTTACTCTTGGTTGATAAGAAATATGGACATTACAGAGTAAAAATACATGGTAACAGAAAATACACTTGCAAGAGAGCTTCCTAGGAAAAATGGTGCCTACAGATCAAAGCAGAACACTTGAGATACTGGTAAGGCCTGGTAACTTCAAAGGTGGTTCTCCACACAGCTGTGAATCTGCTTTAATGTAAAAAGCTTGCAAGAACTTGAACATCCTGAGAACATTCTTTTTTTTTTTTTTTTTTTTTAAGATTTTAAGATTTTATTTATTCATTTGACAGACAGAGACCACAAGTAGGCAAGAGGCAGGCAGGGAGAGAGAGGAGGAAGCAGGCTCTCTGCAGAGCAGAGAGCCCAATGTGGGGCTCGATCCCAGGACCCTGGGATCATGACCTGAGCTGAAAGCAGAGGCTTTAACCCACTGAGCCACCCAGGCGCCCCTCCTGAGAACATTCTGAGTAATGTCCCAGTTGGAGGATATTTTGAAATGAAAATACCGGAAATTAATTTCTAAGATATTCATTTCTTGGGGAATCATTTCTTAGGTAAAAGCATGACTTCAACATTTTGTTCAGGAACTGAGGTTAATAAACTATGACCATTCAAAACAAACAAACATACAAACTCTGACTGTTCAAGTGCAGGAAGAATGGCAGATGCAGGAGGATTCTAATTTGTAAATGTAGGAAATACCAAAGATTACATCAGCAATACCCGATATTCTTTCCTTTAGGTTTTGCGGCTTAAATGACTCACTGCCTCTCCATGCCTTCTATTACTTTTGATCAGATTGATTCAAGCCTGGTGCATTGCCACCCTCCTCCTCACTGCTCACTTTCTGAGACTTCCTTACTGTGTTCAAGGGTGACACCTTTGTAATGAACAGACTGGGGTACAGATGAAGTATTGTTCAGATCTGATATTTTGATACAAACTCAATAGACTTTGTACTGAAGTGGAACGAATGTTAATCTCCCTTGTGCATTTACATCAACTTCTTTCTTCTCTTCCTTTGTTTTCAACGATGTCATTTTTTTCTTCTACAATGCTCAGAAAAGTTATTGCCCGTGCAATGCCCCGCATGAAACCTACAAATTTTGCATGTTTCTTTTCCCGTGTGCATCTCTTCCCTGCCAAATGTAATCTTGGTTTTACTGCACATTGGGACTTTCTTCTCCCATGTTCTCACATTATAATGTAATTTATCAATTGTCCAACAGTAATTCATCAGTGAGGTAAATTGTCCTCATGATGGCTTATCCATGAGCACAGTGATTCCTGATGCTAGTTTACACCCTCTTGTTGACACCCTCTTCTGTGGCAAGAAAACTTTAACTGCAGAGCCACATTCTGCCCATGGAGACATGGGCAATAAATAAATAAATAAATAAATAAATAAATAAATAAGCAAGCTATCCTATGGACAGGATTCCAGCCTCGTCAGCTCCCCCTAGCAGAGAGGATCTGCCACCATGTTTAAAATTCTCCCCTTACTTCTCAAGTAAATCCAGGGCAGACTGCATGTCCTATTTTCTTTCTTTCTTTCCTTCTTTTTTTTTTTTTTTTAAAGATTTTATTCATTTATTTGACAGAGAGAGAGATCACAAGTAGGCAGAGAGGCAGGCAGAGAGAGGGGGGGAAGCAGGCTCCTTGCTGAGCAAAGAGCCGGATGTGAGCTTGATCCCAGGACCCCGAGATCATAACCTGAGCTGAGGGCAGAGGCTTAACCCACTGAGCCACCCAGGTGTTCCCCTATTTTCATGCTAATGTTTAATCCCCACAATACCCAAGGTAGGAAAACTACAGGTATAATTAATCAGTATCCTCTTCCAAGGGAGAGTGAATCATGGGAGGAAGATGAGCTTTAAGGTGTTTTCTGGTATTACAAATCCATGTCTAAAGCATCTATAATGGTGACTATGCTTAAAATGTTTTATCAGGGAAAAAAATTATATACTGGATCTGTAAATGGAATAGTAACAGTACTTATGTCATAGGGTTATAATAAGGATCAAATGAGATAACACTTGCAAAGCACTTACGTAGTGCCTGGGCTAGTACTCAAAAATGCTAGAAGTTACTAGTATTTGCTACTAATTAGTGTATTGTTCAGTAAGCTACACTTTCTCACTATTCGATCTAAAAATCACATAAAGGTAGGCAATATTGTGTTTAAACAAGAAGTGATTTTTAAAAAGCATGTATTTTTTTCCACCCAAATCTGCTATGTAATTAGTTTACCCAAACACAAGTATTTAGTGAAGAAAATAGAGTGTCACTTTTAGGAACCTAATTTTTTATTCTCAGTAATGTGCTGTCTTGATCTTGAGACAAAGTGTTGGAACAGAAGATGAACCAAGTAATAATAATAAGTTTTGATTTTCTCCTTTTATCTCACTCCCTAAATGTGAAACCATGTACATATTGTCCTATTTTTTTTTCCATTCTGGTAATGGAGAATCAGTTAAATGTCCAAGAAGGCATTTTGTAATATTTGCTTGCCCTGACAATAGGCAGCTGTAATATTGCTCCCTTTAGACAGATAATGCTTTTCTTTCTTTTTTTTTTTTTTAAAGATTTTATTTATTTATTTGACAGAGATCACAAGTAGACAGAGAGGTAGGCAGAGAGAGAGGAGGAAGCAGGCTCCCTGCTGAGCAGAGAGCCCGATGTGGGGCTCGATCCCAGGACCCCGAGATCATGACCTGAGCCGAAGGCAGTGGCCCAACCCACTGAGCCACCCAGGCGCCCCTGCTTTTCTTTCTGTTAGTACTGTGGCCTGAGTCTATATGAGTCTAATCTTAAACAATTTTCTCTCATCATTTTTGTGTTTTATTCCTTAAAACACAAATCAGAAACAGGCAGTTTAATACACTGTAGGTGTGAGTATAAATTGATATGATATGATTTGGAAGTTGCTTTAACAATTTTTATTAACCATTTAAGTGTGCATCCTCTCTCATCCTATAATTTCACTTCTAGGGATTTCCCCCAAAGAGAAATTTGCACAAGTTCCCCAAAACATACATAACATACATACTAGGATGTTCACTGCAGTTCTATTTATGGTGGGATAACACTATTCGCAACTCAAAATTAGGTCAGTAAGAGGGCTGGTTAAACAAAACACGATGCATTCAGAGAACAGAATACTATGCAATTGTTAAAAAGACTAAACTAAATATGCATGAAAATATGGGCAGGAATGGGTACAAAACCACGAAAGAGTGGTTATTCCTCTAGAGCTATTATGGAGGATCTTAATTTCTCCACTACATACTTCACTAACAGTTGAATTTTCAAAATAAGAATTAATTGTTTTGTTAGCAAAAAATGCACACACATGGGGCGCCTGGCTCGCTCAGTGGGTTAAGCCTCTGCTTGTGGCTTGGGTCATGATCTCAGGGTCCTGGGATCGAGCCCCACGTCGGGTTCTCTGCTTGGCAGGGAGACTGCTTCCCTCTCTCTCTGCCTGCCTCTCTGCCTACTTGTGATCTCTGTCAAATAAATAAATAATCTAAAAAAAATGCACACACATGCAAACACACACTAAATACATATAAAAACTCAAAAGACAGTGCCGGGCAAACCAGAGTGGTTCGTTGAGCTAAAGCAGTAATCGAATTCAAGTCTAGCATGCTTTTTTTTTTTTTTTTTAAGATATTTATTTATTTATTTGACAGAGAGAGAGATCACAAGTAGACAGAGAGGCAGGCGGTGGGTGGGGGGAGCCAGGCTCTCTGCTGAGCAGAGAGCCTGATGCTGTGCTCGATCCCAGGACCCTGAGATCCTGCCTGAGCCAAAGGCAGAGGCGTAACCTACTGAGCCACCCAGGTGCCCTTCTAGTGTGCTTTTTAAAAAATAATCCCACTTACGTTCTTGTGCAAGCCACGTATGGCATCAGTGTATCTATGAAAGGAGGGCTGTTAGAAGTCAGTAAACTCTGTTCTCTAAAAACTTAGCATTCTTTTTTTTTTAAAGATTTTATTTATTTATTTGACAGACAGAGATCACAACTAGGCAGAGAGAGGAAGGGACCCTGGGATCATGACCTGAGCCGAAGGCAGAGGCTTTAACCCACTGAGCCACCCAGGCGCCCCAAAATTTAGCATTCTTTATGACCCCAGGACTCCTCCTTCCTCTGTCCCTACTGGCACACCCTTAATGACTCACTCACTCCCTGGCCCCCAGCCTCTGGGCATTCTTGAAGGGACTCTGGTGAATGGGCTTGTTCTCTTGAGGCAGATCCAATGAAAGATTCATGCTGCCTGTAGGAGGATGCTGTAAAGGCTCCTTGAGAACAAATCTGGGGCAGAGTGGCACGATCAGTTAGAGATGCCCACCATCTTGCATTTGCTAACTCAGACCATGCATACCATGATGAACACCGTCCCCAAAGCTACCACCACTTCCACAACTTCTCCCCAGGCTTGGTAACTCAGGACATTAAGAGAAGTTCTTGAAACTTGGCAAACAGAGAGCAAACCTCCAACACATTGGGTTCTGAATCGTCATTTGGGTTACTGCCTATTTGGTTTCTTGGAGTATATACTTTGGAAAGTAGAGGAGGATTATCAGTTGCCCAGAATTGTTCTACTTTCTTTGAATGGTTCATTTTTCCTTGGGTGTTAAGAATTTTTATAAGCTTATACATATTAATATATGTACATTATTATTAATGTATATACATTATATATATTATATATATAATATATATTATAATAATACATATATACATATATACACATATAATATATATTATATGTGTATATATTACGTTATATATTATATTATATATAATATATTATATGTTATATGTATAACATACATATAAAATACATATATACATATAATATATATTATAATTAATATATATACATATATAAGCTTATACAAATATAGCTTATTTGCTGTATTACCACAACATCTTGGAATAATGGAATCATAGATTTATTTCATTCTTTGGCCGCTGAGCATAACTATACTCAAACTGACTGTTCTTATTCTTTAATCTCCAGGAGGCCCTGTAGCTCTAAAATTTGGCATCTTTTTCTTTTTATGCTTATTTCTGTCATATATAGATCTACTAAATTACTCAGTATTACCTTATTTTGAAGTCTATCACATCTTATTATATTCCAATTCAATGTTTGCATATTTTATCTTCCTCTCAGTTGAATAAATAAATGTTAAATGTCAGTCAGTCGAAAAGTGTTAACAATCAGGGTTGCACTGAACCTAATGATAAATATTTGGCCTTTAAAAGATTCTTAAAAATGTGACTCTTATTTGTGCAAGTCTTTAAAACTAATAGTTTACTTTTACTAAAAATAGTGTCAGAGGGAAGGGACCAGGGGTGATACAGCTGACTACCGAATCTGGGTTTTTTCTCTGTTAAACATTTTTCTTAGTATATAGTGACGGAGCTTCAAAGAAGACCACAAGTTTATAAAGAAGAATTCCATTTCTCTCCTACTTTTATGTTTTGGATATATGAGAAGGAAAGAATGGAGTATCTCCTCTGTGTTCAGAATGACAAATAGACCTCACTCTAAGTCCCTTGGAAACTCAAGGAATTCTAGTTCTCTCCATTGCACACACACACAATACGTACACATACACACACACACTATATATATGTACACATACCTATAGCACTACATACATAAGTATATATGTATATATGTGTGTATATATATAAAATGAAAGTTGCAAGGTATTTCTCATCTGACTTGAGTAAATTATTCTTATCAATATTTTTACACATCTCCAAAGGGAAATCTTTTTTCAGGAAGCTAATCCTATTTATGTCTATAGGAATTGGAGTAAAAAATATAAAGTACCTTGGGGTTCCTGGGTGGCTCAGTCAGTTAAGTGTCCAACTCTTGATTTTGGCTCAGGTCATGATCTCAGGGTTGTGAGATCGAGCCACGTGTCCGGCGCTTGGGATTCTCTCTCTCCCTCTCCTTCTGCTCCTCCGCCCCCCCATCTCATATATATATATATATATATATATATATATATACACACACACACATATATAATACCTCCTATGCCGGGTCTTATATATATTATAATATATAGCATATCATAATATATAATATATAGTACCATAATTGTTGTCATAAATGATACTAGTTGCTCTTTCCAAGGAATGCGAGTTCAAACCACAAGGTTGGTGCACAGCTCTGTGCATCACTGTCTCCAAACTTCACCATGAAATACTTTCCGAAGTAGGCTGAGGTGGTATGACGCTACAAGTGCTACAACCCTCCTTACTGCACTGAGACCAGTGGCATTGGATATGTTTGGGGATAAAAAGCAACAGGAACTATATACTCTTAAGATTTTTATCAGACAACTGTCTAGCTCACTTTTAAAGTTTTAAAAACTGACATATAATTGACATACCATAAAATTCGCCTTTTTAACATATAATATTTAACACATACTGGATTTTTGTATATTCAGAGCTGTGCAACTATTACCACTACCTAAAACATCTTCATTCCCCCAAGAGGAAATCCTGTACCCACTGGCATTCACTCTCCCTCTCCCCCAAGTCTTTGACAACCACGAATCTGCTTCCTGTCTTTATAGACTTGCTTATTCTGGACATTTCATACAAACGGAATCATATAATATGTGGTTTTTTTGTATTCCCTTTCTTCCCTTAGCAAAATGTTTTCAACGTTCATCCACGTTTTGGGAGTGTTGGGGTTAATGTAGAGCACGAAATCAGCCATAATGCCTGGCTTACTAAAAGGGAACACGGAGTCTGGTGAAGGCTATGAAAGGTTTGGGAGAAGGGCATAGGCCTTCGGAATGCCTAGGCCTGTCCTGCGGGACCACTCTGCCTTTGAAATGCAGCCTGGCGGTTGCCTTCCCCAAAGCTTTCTTAGCCCAAACAGCTGCCCTGTGATCTCAGAGATGTATGCATTGTCCCTTAGGCTATGTTTAGCAGAACTTCTAGAACACGCAGATTAGCATCTCCTATCTTTCCCGTAAACAGATCCTCCTAGTTCCTGTAAGACCCCTTGTCACACATCCTGTGCTGGAGAAACAGTGATAAGGATTTGTGATTATTCTGCAGGACCAATGAAAGTGGGAGCAAAGAAGAGCAAAGAGCAAAGAAGAGCAAAGGGTCTTCCTCTTTGAGCGTTGCCCCCCCCCCCCACCTTGTCTTCTTTCTTTCACAGCAAAGTTTGGAGTAATCTTTAATACAGTGATTGTATTACATATACATATATGTATATAAACACACACATATATACACATATTCATTGTATACAGTATATACAATGATTGCTGGCCTTTCCCTGCACGGGAGGTGTTAGTACTTCATTCTCCTTTGTAGTTAAATTTCATTATATGGATATGCCACGTTTTGTTTATGCATGTATCCATTGATGGACGTTTGGCTTTTTTCCACCTCTTGGCTATTGTGACTGGTGTTGCTACGAATATTCACATACAAGTATTTATTTGAATGCTTGTTTTCAATTCCTTTGAGTATATACCTAGAAGTGTTTTGGTAAATTCTATGTTTAACTTTTTGAGGAACTACTAAACTGTTTTCCATAGGAACCACACCATTTTTCATTCATACTAGCAATGTATGAAGATTTTAAGTTCTCCACGTTCTTGCTAATATTTGTCAGTCTTACTGATTACAGCTATCCTAGTGGGTTAGAAGTATTATGTCTTTGTGATTTTGATTTTCATTTCCCTGACGACTAATGACGTTGACCATGTTTTCATGTGTTTATTGGCTGTGTGCATATATTTCTCCAAATCTTTTGGCATTTTGTACTTGGGTTGTCTTTTTATTCTGATTTCTTTTTAGGAGTTTGTTAAGCACCTGACATACCAAATGTCATTTATCTAGAATGAAGGGAAACTACTCTCAGACTTCCATAAGGAAAAAAATCCAAATCTTCTTTTCTTCCATCATAGAAAAACATATATTTAACTAGATTTCCTTTTTAAACATGTAGTAAAAGGACCAAAGTTTAAGTTTTTTTCTGTGTGATGAAAGTATTTGATAGTACAATTTTATTTGTGATATGTGAATGAATAATATCTACCTCACAGGGTGGTTGTAAGAATTAAAAAGATTTTAGTTCGCCCCTATATCCTAGGGCTTAGTACAGTGCAGGGTATATAATAGACACCCAGATGCTGAATGAATTAATAAAGTACCCAATGGAGTCCCACAGGCATATCAGATAAGTACATGGTCCCTTCCCATCCTCTTCCGGAGACTTGAAGGAGGGAAGAATAACCATACTACTAGCAGATCTAGAATCCTCTGAACTGTGTCGATTGTCACTTGCCACCTAAATACCATGGGATTTATGGAGCCCAATCATTTAAAGATAGGAATACTGGAGGGGCACCTGGGTGGCTCAGTGGGTTAAAGTCTCTGCCTTCGGCTCAGGTAATGATCCCAGGGTCCTCCGATCGAGCCCCACATGGGGCTCTCTGCTCAGCGGGGAGCCTGCCTCCCCCCCCCCCCCCGCCTGCTTGTGATCTCTGTCAAACAAATAATTAAACTCTTAAAAAAAAAAAAAAGATGGGGATACTGAAACTCTACTTGTCTCCATTGAAAAATGGGAGTTAGACTATGTTGGAGAGTGCTTGGGTTTAGAAAGGTAAGAAGACACTCAGGTTATAGCATGCCTAACTCTGTGATACTGAGTTCCTTGTCAGTGTGTTTCCTGATTTGATGTTCTGTGTGTCGGTACATGAGACTCCCAGCAAGGAGATGCCCATCATCACTGCGCCTTAAATGGAGAGTGGAAAAGCAACTCAAGACACTGAGGTGCCTTCAACCCAGGGACGTTGTTTGACTTCTGGAAATGGTTGCAGGGCAACTGTCATAATTGATATTTCAGTTGACAATTAAAATTTCAGATAACCTCTGTCTCACAACCCACCCCCTCATAGAACCGCCCCCCATTTTATCCTTGGTTATTTTATCAGGAAAATTCACTACTCACCTTCTGATATTATTGTCAACATGCACAGTCCAACACATCTCCTTACACATCTTTATAAACCGTGTTTGATGCTGGACCTGAGGAAAAAAAAGTTTATTGCAAACTGAAATTTTCAATCTCTGTAATATGAAATTGCCTATTAGGGGCAAAACAGTTTGTAATATGTAATAGGTGGAAAGTAGAAATGACTTATTTATACTTTAAATTAATGCAACATGAATAACTCCAGTCACAGAAAGGATTATTTTATACTTAAAAGTAATTTAAAAATACTCTAATCAACAAAATGTGTGCTTTTGAAAAGATCTTATTTTAAAAGATAACATTGCTGAACACTTGAATAATCTTTATAAACAAAATGAAATTTACCTCTTAAACCATTTAGACACACCTGGGTGGCTCAGTTGGGTAAGCATCCAACTCTTGGTTTCTGCTGGGGTCATGAGGGTCCTGTGATGGAGCCCCATGGCTGGCTCTGTGCTCAGCATGGAGTCTTCTTGAGATTGTCTCCCTCTCCCTCCCTCTCTGCCCCTTTCCCTGCTTGTTTCCTCGCTCACTCGCTCTCTCTCTCAAAATCTTTAAAAAAACAAACAAACAACCCTTTAGACACAGGGAAAATACTGTGAATCTACAAATCTCTTTTAGTTCCAATCCTAAACTGTAGTTAATTTCATCTCTTGAAGATACACCAGGCAGAATGGAAAGACTAAGATATTCTGGTAGCTTGGATGAGTTCCCAAAGGAAATACATTTTCTAGCAATGCCCTGAGGGATAACATCTGCCAATTCTATGCTACTGAGAGATAGTTCCTACTTTATGGGATCTGGAGAGCAGAACTTCTTTCAACCTCTGGGATTTCGCAGCAGTTGCTACCTGTGGTCTGATCATCCAACGGTGCACTTTAACCAGCTGTGGGTCTTCATTGGGGTTTGAAAGAACATTCAGAGAAAAGCTATGGCTACTTACATATTGGCAATCTTCTCTCTCTCACGACCCAGACACTGACTCGGCTCTCCTGACTGAGATTGTTAGCTGAGATTTAAGGCCAAAGTAGAGCTAAAGGAAAAGGATGTGCCTGTGAAGCAGCAGATGTAATGTGAAAAACCATTAGAAATAACATCTGAACAAATTTATGAAAAGAGCTGAATTGTTTTGGCTAGTGGTCAAATTCTTAGAACTTGAAGCTGCAAAAGATAATGGTGTGGCCTTGTAACCACTCCTACTCTGAAATACAGGTTTTATCTAAAAGGCTGTAGATGCAGAGAGATAATAGATGATAGCCACAGAGTGTCATCCCTGAGATGGAGCCCCTTGTTGGGCTCCTAGCTTAGCAGGGAGTCGGCTTCTCCCTTTCCTTCTGCCTCTCCCCTTGCTTGAGTTTTCTCTCTCAAATGAATAAATAAAATCTTTTAAAAAAAGAATTATAATAGATCACTAACAGAACAATTAAACATACTGGCTTTAATTTTTTAAATTCAATTTAACATATAGTGTGTATTAGTTTCAGAGGTAGAATTTAGTGGTTCATCAGTTGCATAGAACACCCAGTGCCCATTCCATCAAGCACCTCCCGAATGCCCATTACCCAGTTAGTAAACCCACCTCCCCTCCAGCAACCCTCAGTTTGTTTCCTATAGTTCAAAGTCTCTTATGGTTTGGCTCCCTCTCTGTTTTCATCTCATTTCCATCCCTCCCCCTATGTTCATCTGTTTTGTTTCTTAAATTCCACATCTGAGTGAAATCTCTGACTTATTTTGCTTAGCCTAGTACACATTATAAATGGCAATTTTTATTCTTTTTGATGGCTGAGTAATATTCCATTGTGTTTATCTACCACATCTTCATCCATCAGTCAATGGACATCGGGGCTCACCTTAGTTTGGCTATTGTGGACAATGCTGCTATCAACCTTATGTATGCTTTTGAATCACTATGTTTGTATCCTTTGGATAAATACCTAGTAGTTCAATTGCTGGGTTGTAAGGTAGCTCTATTTTTAACATTTTGAGGAACCTCCTGTTTTCCGGAGTGGCTGCACCAGTTTGCATTCCCACCAAGAATGTAAGATGGTTCCCCTTTCTCCACGTCTGCACCAACATCTGCTATTTCCTGACTTGTTAATTTTAGCCATCCTGACTGATATGAGGTGGTATCTCATTGTGGTTTTGATTTGTATTTCCCCAATGCCGACTTTAATAGCAGTGTCAAGCATATATTTAAGTATGCACTGCTTATTATTGTCAACCTATCATATCGCATTAATACTGTCAATTACAAATAACAGCAAGACAAGCATCTTGATGAATGCAAAATACATGGAAATACACTTTCTGGTTGTAGAGTTCTGTGTATCACAGTGTCTCACATATATTACTCCCAATTTTAAAACATGAATTATTTTATACATTACACATAGTCACATAATTAAAGGTCTCTTTTCACTGAAGAAAACCAAACATCTATAGACTCTTACACCAGTTTCTTTTAAGTAAGTTGTTTTTTAAATGTTAACTATTTTTTTTTTGCTAAGTTCTATTTCACTGTTTTATTTCACTATTTCCCTTGTTTTATTCTCTAGAATACTGCTACCCCAGGAAAATCTTTATCTTCATGATCAGGACTCTCTTATGTTTTCTTTCCTTCTCCCATTGAAGAGGACCGCTTGAAGTCTTCCTTGGTAACTATGGAGTATTTGTCTGTGTATTATAACATATTATAACACCATTCATCTTGTTTTGCCATAGGACGTATTATACTACTCAGGCTATTTTCTTTATTTCTCTAATTTGTACATTTCACTCAGAACATAATAATGGAGAAGATATAATAAAGATTTAATATGGAATCAAGTTTAAAATTGTGTCTGCTGTATAATAAAGGCTAGATATTAAGACACCAGAAAAACTGTATTCCGTATTTTCATGTTTTTATTACAACTGCTCTTTGGTTGAAACACCTATAAATGCACAACAGTATGTACTTAGTAACTATATGTTAGCATAGAAATATCTTTAAGATACTCTCTGCTGAACTGTCTTTAAAATGTATCTACAAGTCTACATGAAACTAGACTTAGCAAAATAACTTATTTTTATGCTTCCTCATTTAACTTTTTCAAACTCTGCCTAAACTGAATTCTATTTGTCTTTGTGACAGTTTCCTTGGGACAGTGGTATCAGTTCCTTCCCCCCAAATTACTGGTTTTATAAAATCTCTGTGGAGTCTAATGGTTTATCACTGTTCAAGCTACAAGAACTTATCATCTCATCGCTATGGCAATGCTTGTTGCTCAAGATTTGTACATTTTCTATGTACACGTTCATTGTTAAGTTGTACTCAGACACCAGATCTCCTACTTTGTTCTTGAAGTCATCTTGTGGGGAATTATCCACTTGAGAACTTCCATAGAAATGATCTATGGCAAGCAATCCCCTTGTAACTTCCAGAGCCTTCCCTTCCACCATGACCCCTGGCTCCACGTGCATGTCTCATGCTGGCTGTCATGTCAATAAAGAGGAATTGTGTGATTGACCATGAAATGAAACAACCCCAGCGTCATTTTTACTTGTTTTATCTTTTTAAATTGGACTCTGAATGAATTACCAAACATGTGGGTTATTAGCTCTACTGTGCAAAGTTGTGTCGCTTGACCCTCTCACACTGTATTATTTTAACAAGTGGTGGGAGTAGGCTGGAGGGGTCGATTTTAAGAGATGGTAATAGTTGCAAGGGTAGTCATCACAGTATTATAAACTTCTTTAATGTCTTTATATGTTCCAGTCACAGATGATATTTGAACTTAATCCAGTGCCATTTCCATCTTGTTCAAATGAGAAAATGGCTCTCGTGGGAATTCTTTTGACTGCGTCCACCTGCCACAGGGTATTAGCAGATTAGAGCAAATGTTGGGAGGCGACTCATGTCATCTAAGTGAACAATAGCACATTTGTTTGCCTTTCTACCTTCAAGAACATTTGAAGGTCGACTTCTGAAGAGAGCATTTTGTGAACATAAAAATAGCCACATATTTGTATAGAAATAGACAGACACTTGACTAAAAGGAGGATCTTCCAACTACATAGTCACAAATAAGAAAGGCCAGCATGGCAGACCAGCTCTCTTTGTGTCTGCTTTCCTGTGTGCTGAGGGCTTCGCTCCCCCTGGACATCTCCCACTCAGGGAGGCCCTGTCTTAGAGATGCTCAGGATCACACTGAAGCTGTGATCAGTGGTCCGCAATCCTGTCCCACTGCTGACACAGGAGAAAACCCAAAAGGGGAGGTGGTGAGAGAAGTGTTTTTTTCTTTGCAGAATGTTGCATTCCAGAAAGGATTGAAATGGGCAGATTTCTTGATGCTGTTCCCATACTAAGAGAGAACAAGATAGTAGCGGTTAAGCCATCTTACTGGATATTATTCCTGGAATTTTTCATGTCCCCACTGCATGGTAGGGGTCTGCAGGAATCATGCAATGGGCCCTTATTTCCTTTTCTACAAAATGGAAAGAGTAACGTGTGCCTCATTCTTATGTAATAGGATGTTTTATGCACACTTAAGAAATGTTCATTGAAGAAATAAACCCTATGGGCAGATAGTTTTTAAGATGCAATAAATATCTTATTTTTAACATCCATAATATTAAAAGAAAAAAATGCTTTTTCTTTTTACTCCTTGAAGAAAACAATGATATTTTTAAAAAGTTGATCTGCCATGACAAGTGGCAGAAGACACTCAGAACAGTGGTCTGTGAGGATTAGTACTGCAGTAAAGAGTAAATGGAGAATTGAAAGAGTGATTAGTTTGGGTTGTCAACCAGTAATGTGGGCAATAGGAGAACGAATACTAGAGGCTTGTAGCTAATTCCATATGCCTCTGGAAACAGGAAACTGCACTGGGCTTCCGTTATTGAAGAAGAAATTATTTTTAGCAGTGTGTCATGCCTCATTTTATAGTTCATTTAAAAAAAAGAAAAGCTCAAGCTTAAAACTGGTGAAGCCCGAGGTCTAAAATCTCCATTGGAAAAAGCCTTCCAACGAATACACAGAAACAACGGGCTTGGGTGACCAGAGTCCTGCCTTCTCACAGTGGAGAGTTTTGCAGAAGTCTGGAGGAGGAGATGTGACCACGCTTCAGCTAGATGCAGGTGCAGCCCCCCTTCTGCAGAGAAAGAACAATGTCTGGACTGAGCCGGCATTGGTTTTCTTACCCCGTGGTGACTGCCAGTCGTTTGCGGGCTTTTGTCTATGCTTTGTGTATTACTTGACTCAGCTTGAGCCAAAGGAATCAGCAGACTAAGCTGGAGTCTACCTTTCTGCAAAGAGTGTAATGTTTGATGTTTCTGAACATTTTTGCCACACGTAACCCCTACCCCGAGCTCCTGCTGCCTTACAAGCTCTTCTCACATGAAAGTACAAGACTCTAAAACAGTACCTTCCACACACTCTACTCCCATGTAGGAGGCAAGCAGTCAGTGTTTTCTGACAGCTGGCTGTCCATCTGGTGTTTGATGTGTGGCAGAAAAGCACGGTGGGGTAATAAGGGAGAGATGGATGTCTCTCTGGGTGACAACCTGGCGTTCCAGAGAGCAGACTCCCCTGGGCTCCCTGCCCTTCTGCCCTGAACACTGCCTCTCCCCACAGGACTACAGGCTCTGTCTTCTTGGTGTAGTGCCGCTGAGCTCTTTCTTGTACCTACCTGGCTTTTCATTGATTTGCAATATCCTCATCACAACAAACCTTTCTACCACTCTGTTCTGCTGCTGTTGGCATGAATCATTGGTAAAGGTTTGTAACAACTTCCATTCTTCTCCCATTTTGATTCACGCCTGAAATTCTTCATTTTTATTTATCTGTGAACGTTTTCTGGTGTCTGTTCTACAAAACTAGGAGGATCATTTAGGCTAGACAAAAAGCCATCACCTTGCAAACCATGTCAGACCAAAGATAATTTTTTTAGACTTTGGAAAAAAAATTCTTTTAAACTTTGATAATCTTCAGTTTGCTATGTTTGACGTTAACGAACGGTTCAAATATCTGCGTACACATTGCCATTTTACGCATACCCAGCTTAAGAATTACTTGGACAGTTAAATTCTGAAACAACTACATTTAAGAAAATTATACTTGGTATCTACAAAAATGTTTTGCACTTTTGACAGATAAATGCTTACAAGTAATACAATGTGAAAGAAACATGAATTATTTACATGTCAGAATTGTCTGAATTTCCTTAGTAATGGATAAAAGGACTATTTCCAAAACAACATAAGTGCCACGCTTAAAAATTAATCATTGTATACACTCTAAAACATAGAAAATAATTTAAAATTGTCTTCTCAGTCTTAGTGTTATCTTAAAATGAGCTTTACTTGGAATTGATTAAGGAGAAGTACCCAAAGGCTGTCACTTGAACAGGAGCAACTGTAGTGAGTTGTGATTATCAGAAAATCCACCCCACTAGGAAGGAGAGAAGCATCCCAAGGGCAGCTTGGCCTTCTCACGGTTTAGAGCCCCTCTTCGGTGAACATTTTGCTGTAAAGATGACACCGACCTGCTCTCTCCCCATCCAGTGCTCTTTTCTCTGTTTCAATTCCTCTTCACATTCTTTGTCCATTGGCAATGAAAGGGAAGCTGTCGTGATTAGCTGTGTCCTGACGTCTAGCCTCAGGAATCCTTTAGTTCACGAGATGGGAGAAAACAGCCCAGCAATGGCCAGCATCAGCCAGGCCTGCTTTGGGCCTTGCTCCCACCTCCTATGTTGAAAAACCAAGTGCTTCTGTCCTCTCTCTCCGCGGAGATAGAAGAAAACAATGGACTGAATTTTCTTGCAGCTTGTGAGGCCAAACTGGCTATATGTGGAGTGTAACAAACATGGAAATCTTTGCTGTGAAATTTATTGTTTCAAATAAGTGAATCGAGGAGTACTTTGGAGTGTTAGCACATAGCTGTTTTATTTAAAATGGAGGGGAAATCTCCTGTTTTAAGAAGCACAGTTTGAAGGGGCCTAATGAGCTACCTATATATGCAAATAAGTAGCCCAAAAAGTAGCACCATACCATCTTGAAAATAGACTAAAAGGTAAATCAAGAAGAGGCAAGAAATAAAAAGATGCCAACACAATGTAACAACAAAATATGTTTAAAGAAATGTATAATCAGTGTTCCAATATGCACTAATTATGCAGTTTCTGAACTTCAAGCACGATGAAAAGATCAAAAGAAACAGCAGTAAAAAAAACACTTTCATGAAAGGGGAAAAAAATATTTCAACACCTGAGCCTGGTTTTAGATAATTTATTTTTTGTCTAAAACATAATGGCTTAATATGCTTTCAGATTTTAATTTTTCTCTGAGGTGGCTATCCTGCAGAAAATATTGCTCATTCCCCACTAGACAAAGGACAGACGGGGAAGAGTGAACAGCAGGTAGCAGCAATGTCAAATGAAAGACAGTGTGACCAGAAATGACAAGGCACAAGTCTCGCCCTCTCTGAAGCTGAGATAGGACTCTGGTCCGATTTCCCAGAAGCAGGCACATGCCACAAAGCATCAGAGAGTCTTACAGTTTGTACTGAATCTCATGGAGGATAGGGGTGACCTTGTAAGACCATAGATTTTATTGAGAATTAGTCAGTGAATGCCTTGTTTCCATCTTTCTATTTCACTATCAACTGTCAGGTGTTGAAACTCTTTTCCACTCATGGCCTTTTTACCTTTTGACTTTCAGCAGTTTGATTATGTCTGGGCAAGGTTTTCTTGAATTTTATCCAGTTTGCATTCACTGAGCTTCTTGAAATCTGTAAATCTATGTCTTTCACCAAATTTGGGAACTTTTCAGTCATTTTATTTTCAAATAGTTTTTCTGCACCAGTCACTTTCTTCTTTCCTTCAAGGACTCCAATAACATGAGTGTTGGACCTTCAGTATTGTCCC